>CAJQZJ010033979.1:394354-418970 GCA_907164525.1 Lophiomys imhausi | reverse complement strand
AGTTCAGAGCCAACCTCTGACCCCATCTCCCCAAGTTCAGAGCCAAATTCTGACCCTACTTCCCCAAGTTCAGAGCCAGAGTCTGACCCCACCTTCCCAAGTTCAGAGCCAACCTCTCACCCCACTTCCCCAAGTTTAGAGCCAACCTCTGACCCCATCTCCCCAAGTTCAGAGCCAACCTCTGACCTCACTTCCTCAAGTCCAGACTCCAGCTCCAACTCCACAGCTCCAAACCCAGGCTCAGCCTCCCCAGAACCAGAAACGGCCTCTCTCCCCAGCTCTGGATCCCCTGGTTCTGAGTTGACCGCTGTGTCCCAGTCCACCACGAACTCGGCTACTCAAGGGTCTCCCGCTTCTTCCAGCCCTGGCCAGGGTGAGTGTAAGGATTGAGGGTTGTTGCCTGGAACCTGAAGACAGTTCTTGAACGAGTCAGCAGGGGGCAACACAGACCTGGGAGTGTGCAGGCCAGCTTGGACCCAGGAGCCACCCAGAGCCAGTTATCTCTCTGTGCCCTTATTAACTTGCTAGTTTGTGCTGGCTCCTGAGGACCCAGCCATGTGCAAGAAAGACAGGTGGCATTATCTAGTTGCTGTTGTGTGTACTGGCTGTGTGTCACCCAGTGCTGTGTTTCTAACACTAGGAGAAGGAGGTAGAGAATTGCCTCAAGTTTGAGACCGACCTAGGCCACATGATGTGTCCCTGTCTTAAAAAAGGAAAACAAGCCAGATGATGGTGGAGGCCCACACCTTTAATCCCAGCATGCAGGCAGAGGAGGCATAGGCAGGAGGATTCTCCGCGAGGTCCAGAGCAGGCTGGTCTACTTAGTGAGTTCCAGGTCAGCCAGGGCCAGAAACCCTGTCGGGAAAAACATTACCCCCCCTCAAAAAAAAACAAAAAAGAAAAGAAGAACAAGAAAGAAAGAAAAACACACTTGTTTTTTTGAGACAGGGTTTCTCTGTTTAACAGCTCTAGTTGTCCTGGACTTGCTTTGTAGACCAGGCTGGCCTCGAACTTGCAAATATCCGCCTGCCTCTGCCTCCCAAGTGCTGGGATTAAAGGCGTGCGCCACCATCGCCCGGCTAACACATTTGTTTTTAAACAGCATAGACCGTGGTGTGCATCAAGGGGTGGAGCCCCTGCCCAGAATCCCCCACTGAGGGGCTGTGGGCGTGGCTCAGGGATGGAGCCCTGCCTAGAATCCCCCAGTGAGTGGCTGGGGGTGTGGCTCAGGGGGGGGAGCCCTGCCTATAATCCCCCAGTGAGGGGCTGGGGGCGTGGCTCAGGGGTGGAGCCCCTGCCTAGAATCCCCCAGTGAGGGGCTGGGGGCGTGGCTCAGGGGTGGAGCCCTGCCTAGAATCCCCCAGTGAGGGGCTGGAGGCGTGGCTCATGGGTGGAGCCCTGCCTAGAGTCCCCCAGTGAGGGGCTGGGGGCGTGGCTCTGGCCAGGGCTGACTCCTCCTTCTCCCCAGATGCAGGCAGCCTGTGGATCCCCACATCACATAGGAACCCAGGTGTGGTGATCGCTGTGTGTCTGCTCGTGTCTGTCTTACTCATTGGCTCTGTGTTCACTGCTGTGAGACACTTTAGTCGAGATGTACCAGCTTTTCATAATCTGGATACGGTGTCCATGGTGAGTGGGTGCAGGCGGGGTTGGGGCAGCTGCTTTTGAAGGAGACATTCCCCTGCAGTAAAGCCCTGTGGTGCTCAACACTAACCCACTCGTGTTCGTCTTCTAGGGCAGTGTGAGCCAGAGCCTGCCATTCGCTGACCGCTTACAGTTGTGACTCCCAGAGGCCTGGAGATATGATGGGGGTGTGACACCTGGGAAAGGACAGTGGCTGGGGCTAAGCCCGCAGCATGAGGACGGCTTGAACCAAGGAGTTTCAGGCCAGTTTGGCCTACACACCTAGCACCCAGCTCAAAAATTAAGTCAATCCAGGAGGGATGGAGAGAGCCTGTCGTCCCTGCACTTGGGAGGTAGCAGAAAAACCAGGTGTTCAAGTCCACCCTAGGCTACATACGGAGTTTGAAGTCAGCCTGTGCTACATGAGACTGTCTTTAAAAAGGAAAAAAAGTTTGGGGACTGAAGAGATGCCTCAACAGTTAAGAGCACTGTCTACTTTTCCAGAGGACCCGGGTTTGGTTCCCAGCACCCACATGGCACCACAAGGCCATCAGTAATTCCAGTCCCAGGATATCTGATGGCCTCCTCTGGTCTCTGCAGTCACCAGGCTTGCAGATGCTACGCAGGCAATAACATTAAAAATCATAAATGAACATAAACTAATAAAGTCCTTATTATTCATAGGCGCTTCCCGAGTCATGCGTTCACGTGACCAGCAGTAATTGAGTCACACCGTTGACCTTGTCTGCTCTCATGGGGGATGACAGCTGGAGGATGGGAGACCATTTTTCAGAGGGGCCACCGGGTCCGAGTGCAGGGCTGCCATCCTCACCCTCCCAGACTTGTTTGACCCGATGTCCTGACAGGACAGTGACCACTCTCTAAGGAGCCAGGTGACCTAACATCAACGAAAGGCAGCCTGGGAAAAGGCACAGACCCCTGTCACTTAGGAAGCCCACACAGTGTGAGCAAAGGCATTGAGGCAGGAGAGGCACGGCCTTGTTTCACATTGAAGAGATAGAGACTTAAGAGGCTTGTGAAGGGAAGAGGGGCTTCCAACTACTGCAAGGAAATGGAGTTTTCAAAACATTCTTGGGGCAGGAGACGCCAAGTGGCCTGTGCAAAGGTCAAGGTCAGGAAGGTGACCCCTGGCTGCCTCGGCTCCCCTCCACACTCCCTGCTTCCCATCTGGTCACTCAGTGGCTCAGTGGCTGGGGACCCTCCAGACAGGCAGCTTTTCCAAGATGCCACTGGTGTCTGCAGCTGACATAGGGCCTGCCCTTCACTGAGGACAGTGTGTGTGTGTGTGTCTGTGTGTCTGTATGTGTATGTGTGTGTGTCTTTGTGTCTTTGTGTGTGTGTGTCTGTGTGTCTTGTGTGTGTGTATGTGTGTGTGATGTAAAGTCTATCAGCATAGTGAAGTATCCCCCACCCCCACAGGTCATGCTTTGATAACATCTAGAGTAGGCTGGGAGAGGGGGAGGCCTCCTGGCCAGTCTTGGGGCGGGTGGAGAGGGGAGGGGAGGATGAAACATTAACCTGCTTCACAGTCATGGACTGAGTGGCTGCCTCCAGATGGCCTCGGCCCAGGCACAGTGCCTCTTCCAGCCCCATCTCCCACTCTGACTGGCTTTAACTTGTGGTAAGCTTTGATCAGAGAAGGTCATTAACCGCCTAGAGCAATGCAACACAGTGGAACAGCTTTCCTTGATTGGTACCTCAAAATACAGTCTGAGGCTATTTCTGTCCTCTGTCAGGTGTAAACACATTAACATTGACCCTGCTGCCTGGGACTCACCACTCCCTCCCCTCCCACTCAGACCTGCTTCCCTTGGTTGCTCAGTTGTGATCTCACACCTTCCGGCCTGTCATCCCACCCTTGCCCCCTCCTCCAATCCTGAGGGTGCCCACATGGCCTCAGGTCAGCTCCAGTGCTCAGTTAAAGGGCAGGGCTGGCTGTCCTTGGCTTCAGAGAAAGTCACAGAACACACACGGAGCAGGTCTGCACCAGAGAGCCACTTGGAGTGAGTACCAGCTCTGGGTCAGTGTGAGAGGGTCCTACACCTGGGGAGCTGGGTTCAGCCACCCCACAAATGCCAGAGTCCTGCTGTGTGCTGACTGGGTTTTCCAGGTCATGTGGAGCTAAGGCTCTAGTCCCTAAGGCTGGCTAGGACAGGAATTGATGGTGGGGTCCGGGACCTGCAGCCATCCCTCCAGGCAGCTGCGGCTTTGCTGACTGACTGCTGTGGCTCTAGGCTTTAGGGGTGCGGCAGGGGGTGGAGGTGTCCTAGCAACTGCCTGCCAGGCACTCAGGATGTCACTGTCCCCTTCCTCATCTACAGAAACCTCCACCATGAGACGAAGTGGCACCACACTGTCCTTCCTGCTGAGTGAGGTGAGTGTGGGACTGGGCTCAGTGGGGGAGCCAGGGCCTGAGCTCCCCAAAAGGGCTGGAATTGCCCTCTTGAGGTTTACAGGGGAAATTCAGATAGAACGAGGTCAGGAGAGGGTGTGAGATCCCCTGGATCTGGAGTCACAGATGGTTGTGAGCCTCCATGTGGGTGCTAGGGACAGAACCCTGGACCTCCAAAGGAACAGCCAGTGCTCTTAGCCACTGAGCCATCTCTCCAGATCCCTCACCCTCATTTGTTTTACATTTATTGTTCATTGTATGTGTGTGTGAGAGAGAGAGATTTTTTCTTTCAGTGAGACAGGGTCTCATGTAGCCCAGGCTAGCTTCAAACTTTCAGTGTAACCAAAGATGACCTTGACCTGGTCCCTATCCCTTCACTGTGAAGGGACAGAGGGTTCATGTCTGGTTTGTGGTGCTATGGATGGAGCCCAGGGCTGCATGCTAGGCAAGCCCTCCACCGCTGAGCTGAAAGCTGCCCTGAGAAGTGTGTGGGAGACATGCCCAGGCTGCGGTCAAACCAGCATCTGAGAAAGCTAGAAGGAGGTGGAGGAGCTTGAAGCTTTCTGTGGAACTGGCAGCCCAGCAAGGCTGACAGGCTGGGCAAGCGCTGGCCAAACAGCCTTCGAAGCTAGTTAAATTACCTATTCATTTTTGAGATGGATCCTCACTGTGCAGCCCAAGGCTGGCCTCACCTTCATCAGCATCCACCTACCTCTGCTGCCCTAAGGGATTAGAGACTTATGCCCAGCCCTTTTAAAAAATTACATTTACTTAGCTAACATGTGGTGGTGAGGTGCCGTGGAGGTCAGAGGAGTAGGAGTCAGTTCTCTCCTTTCACTGTGTGGGACCCAGGAATGGAGGTCAGGTCCTCACGCTCAACGTAAAAGTCTCCTTTACCCACTGAGTCATCTCTGGAGACCGTTTTTGTTTTTTTGTTTACTTTTTAAAAAATTATTTATTTATTAATTATGTATACAGTATTCTGCCTGCATGTATGCCTATGCTCCAGAAGAGGGCACCAGATCTCATTGTAGATGGTTGTGAGCCACCATGTGTGTGGTTCCTGGGAATTGAACTCAGGACCTTTGGAAGAACAGCCAGTGCTCTTAACCTCTGAGCCATCTCTCCGGCCCTTTTCATTTAATTTTTAAATTACACTTTATTTATGTACTTTATGTGTGTGTCCACATGCATATCTCATTAGTGTCTGAGGGTGTGTGTGCCACAGTACAGGTGCCAGAGAATGGCATGCAGGACTCAGTTCAATCCTCCTAACATGAGAGTAAAAGGGACTGAACTCAAGTCATCAGGATTGGTGGCAAGCCCCTTTATCTGCTAAGCCATCTCACAGGCCCATATTTTCTACATTAAACCATTCTTTAAAAAAAAACATTTATTTATTTATTATGTATACAGTATTCACTCTACATATATGCCCGGGCACTAGATATCAATGTAGATGGTTGTAAGCCACCATGTGGTTGGTGGGAATTTGTCACATCCCCCTCGACCAGCAAGGACGACGCAACTCGCAAAAGCTCTTCTCCAACAGTTTATTCAGGTCCCTTGAAAACAGTCTTCCGAATCCTTTCTGCTTGTGTCTCTGCTTGTGTCTCTGCTTGTGTCTCTGCTTGTGTCTCTGCTTGTGTCTCTGCTTCTCCTCCCCCAAGCCTTTATATGCCTACTCAAACCCAATCAGATCATGCCACCTAGCGATCCAAGATAGGCTCACAAAAGGAGGAAGCACACCGGGCTAGGCAGCTGCTACCAACTAAGGCTTGTTTACAGCTAAGCTTGAGCTTTCTGGCATCAAGCCAGGCACCATCTTAGGGTTGCAGCTCACCACAGTTTTGTGGCTCGCCACAGGAATTGAACTCAGGACCTTTGGAAGAACAGCCAGTGCTCTTAACCTCTGAGCCATCTCTCCAGCCCCATTAAACCATTCTTAAAATTAAAATAAAGCTGGATGGTGGTGGTGCACGCCTTTAATCCCAGCACTCGGGAGGCAGAGGCAGGCTGATCTCTGTGAGGTTGAGGCCAGCCTAGGGTACAGAGTGAGTCCAGGACAGCCAGGGCTACACAGAAAGCACAGTAACTTCAAAGGCCCAGAGGTGATTGAAAAGAGCAACAAGGAGGCTGGGAGAGAGTGAACCAGGGCTGAGGGAGGCAAGAGCTGGCCATGGGAGGAGATAGAGGACACAGGGCCTTGTGGGTCATGAAGGGCATGTGGATTTTCTACTGGCATTGAATTCCCTGGGAAGGGAGGAATATGGAAGCAATAGGTTCAAGGTGAGTCTTAGGACAGGGTTTCTTCAATTCTAAGAAAGGACCAACACACAAGGGGGTTTGATGACAGCCACAAGTCTTCGTAGCTGCTCCTACCCTCATCTGCTCCCACCCCAGGCTGTTCTGCTCCCAGCTGGAAGAGCCTCTGTCTGCAACCTCCTCCCCCTCCAGCAGCTGGACTTGGCTTGGTCATTGCTTCCAGAAACTCCCTGGCTGTCCTGTCATGGTCCTGGGAACTGGACCTCTGGCCTCTCCACTGCTGGGCAGGGCTGTGGATGGAACCTTGGCCTCACACATATCTGCCACCCAGGGGCCTGTTTAGTACTGCTTGCCTGGCTCATGTCCCCCCTAAGACTTTCCAAGAATGAGTTCTCGGTCATCTTAAGCACTGATCACTCTTGACTCCTCTCCACCTCACACCCACTCAACCCAAACCACATCCCACAGGCCTGCAGGCACGGATCTTGTGAGCATGCTTCCTGCCCATGCTGGGTTCCATTCCCAGCATTGCAAAACAGAAAGCGGCAAAGTGGAAGGTAACCCTGACTACCCCTGACGGCTCCTGACCCAGAGTCGATCATGCCCCTCCAAGGAGCATCTCAGTGATCTTAGAGGGTGTTGTTCATTGGCAAAGTGAGTGCACAAGACTCTGGACAACACTTGGAGGCAGAGACAGGGCAGATCTCTTGAGTTTGAGGCCAGTAAAGTCTAGAGAGTGTGTTCCAGAACAAACAATCAATCAAACAAACAAGCAAATAAATAAATAGTAAATAATAAAATTCCTGGGGCTGGAGAGATGGCTCGGCAGTTAAGAGCACTCACTGCTCTTCCAGAGAACCCGGGTTCAAATCCCAGCACCCACATGGCAGCTCACAACTGTCTGTGACTCCTGTTCCAAACAATCTGATGAAACACATGTAGTCAAAACCAATGTACATAAAATAAAAATAAATAAATTATTTAAAAAAAAATAATAAAATTCCTAGAATAAAATACTGAAAGTGAGTCCTGCCTCCAAGTCTCTCCCCTAAGTCCCGCCCCAGACCTGCCCTAGGTTTTTCCCTGGTCCCGCCCCAGGCCCTAGGCTGAGAATGGGGAACGCTGTCTTGTCTTGGGGAGTCCTACAGGAGTCAGACCAGGACATAAAGCAGAGTCCAGAGATCAGTTCCGCAGGTGTGACCGGGAGGAGACGGTTCAGAGCAGGGAGGAGCCTTGGTTCAGCCGCTGTCTGTTCTCGCCCGCCCCCCACCCATGGACTGACTCTTACCCTGAGGCTCTGGTCGCGGGCCTCAGTTTCCCCACTTACTCGTCTGATACTGGAGATAGACCTTTATGAGGTTCGGGAAAGGGCTAAGCTGCCCCTCTGGTCCCCATCGACCGCACTCCTTCTGGAAGGCTCCAGTTTGTGTGGTCCGCTGCAGTCAGCACTGGACAGCTCCCTGGTTCAAATCCCAGCACCCAGTGACTATGACTGAGGCACAGCTTGTATACAATCCTAGCACCACAAAAGATTAAAAAAAAAAAGTGCAAAATTGAGAAGATGGTTCAGCAAGTGCCGGTCTGGGTCTGACGGCCGGGGTTCAGTCCCCGGGGCCCACAGGCTGAAAGGATAATTGTCCTATGACCTCTGCTTGTGGACTGTGGCATGTATGTGATCCGCCACATAGTAACAGATTAAAAATGCAACAAAACCATAACGCCCACGCACACCCCCATCCCACACACGTGGACCGTGGCCCCAAGGATAGGAAACAGGGATGGTAAGAAATCTGTGAAGCTCGGGGTCCCAGGCGACACCCTTGCCGGAGGAGCTTGCTCATGACCTGCTGTCTCCCCAGCGAGTCCGGGAGCCCGCAGACTTTGGAGTGGCCCCTGCCACCGCCCTGGGTGGTGGTGGGATCCGGAGACGTTTCTCAGGGACTCTGCTGCTGCCTCCGCTGTCCAGCCGCCTGGGCTCTGGGGAGGCAGAGCCTGGTGCCCGAGTGGTTTTCACCATCGGAACTCGAGCGACAGAGAGAAGCCGCGGCTCAGCTCGGAGCAGGTGAGGAGCTAGGGAGGCAGAATGCGCATGATGCCTGAGCCCTTCTGCACTTAGTTCTGGAAAGCTGGCAGTAGGTAACTGCCTGCTGTGCACCGGGACACCCTGTGTTGAAGAAGAAGCAGCCACCGTCCCTCTGACCACAGAGCTCAGGCAGGGTGTGGTAGAGAACCCAGTGCCTAGCAGGCGGAACGAAGAATGTCAGAGCAATTTGGCCGGAAGCACTCAGGGATATAGACCGAGATGGACTTCACAGGATCTCACGGGGCGCAGTTGGTTGGGTATTTTAGGCAACAACTTGAATATACCGGCATTAAAAAAAAAAAAAAACCTCCAAGCCAGATGGGTATTGTTGCTCAGGTCTGTCTTCTCAGCACTTATAAGACTGAGGCAGGAGAATGGTGAATTCCCGTCCAGTTTGGACTACAGAGCAAACATTTTTAAAAAATTGAATTATATATCACACTCTTTTTATTTTTATTTATTCATTGTATTTATTATGTTTCTTTTTTTTTGGTTTTTCGAGACAGGGTTTCTCTGAATATCTCTGGCTGTCCTGGACTCACGTTGTAGACCAGGCTGGCCTCGAACTCACAGAGATCCACCTGCCTCTGCCTCCCAATGCTGGGATTAAAGGCGTGCGCCACCACCGCCCGGCTTGTATTTATTATGTATGCAGTGTTCTGCCTGTGCACCAGAAGAGGGCACCAGATCTCATTATGGATGGTTATGAGCCACCTTATGGTTGCTGGGAATTGAACTCAGAACCTCTGGATGATCAGTCAGTGCTCTTAACCTCTGAGCCGTCTCTCCAGCCCAAACAAACATTCCCTCTCACCCCAAAAAGGGGGAGGGCTGGAGAGACGGCTCAGAGGTTAAGAGCACTGACTGCTCTTCCAGAGGCCCTGAGTTCAATTCCCAGCAACTACATGGTGACTCATAACCATCCATAATGAGATCTGTTGCCCTCTTCTGGCCTGCAGGCATGAGTGCAGACAGAATACTGTATACACAATAAATAAAATCTTTAAAAAAAATTCCTGGGCTGGCAAGATGGCTCCATGAGTAAAAGTGCTTACCACCAAGCCTCACAGCCTGAATTTGATCCCCAGGACCCATAGGGTAGAAGGGGAACCAGCTCTCATAAGCTGTTCTCTGGCTTACTCATATGAGCCATGGCATGCACATGAGCGCTGCCCCGTGCACACAATAAATAAACAAACAAACAAATAAATAAAAGCTATTTTTATTTTAAAAATTGGAAACCCTGTCTTAGGGTTTCTATTGCTGCAAAACTCATGACCAGAAGCAGCTTGAGGAGGAAAGGGTTTATCTGGCTTACTCTTCCACATCACTGTTCATCACTGAAGGAAGTCAGGACAGGAACCCAAGCAGGACAGGAACATGGAGGCAGGACCTAATGCAGAGGCCATGGAAGGGTGCTGCTTACTGGCTTGCTCCATATCGATTGCATACCTGCTTTCTTATAGAACCCAGGACCCACCCCAGGGATGGCCCCACACACAATGGACTGGGTCCTCCCATTGATCAGTAATTGAGAAAATCCCTACAGCCTTGTTTACAGCCCAATCAATCTTTTACTTAATTGAGGTTCCCTCATTTCAAATAATAACGCTAGTTTGTATGTCAAGTTGGCATAGGAGTGGCCAGCACAGACCTCTGTAGGACTGGGGTTACAGCACTTGCTTAGCAGCTGGGAAGCCCCAAGTTCTGTCCCCAGCACCATACAAACCAGGTGTGGTGATACCCAGGGGATGGAGGCAGGAGGGTCAAGAGTTCAGAGTTCAAGGTCAGTCTCACTTCAGGGGCTGTGAGGTGAAACTGAGTCAGGTCAATATGGAAACAGACCCGGGAGGAGGTAGAGCAGAGTTTCAGGGGGTAGGTAGGCATGGGTGTTTGGACCAAGATCATGGTATCTCACGTTCAGCCCAGCCTGTCATGGTAGACACCAACTAGGGTGGAAGTATCAGGGTTGGTTTTTTTCATTAATTAATTAGTTTGTTTTGCATCCCAATCACAACCTCACTCCCTCTTCTCCTCCCAGTGCCACCCTAGAGCAAGGAGGTTTTGATGGCTCTGAGGTCACGTGTAATACCTGATCTTTGCTGTGAGGCCGAGAGGCAAAGGGACAATGCTTAACCCCCCATTTTCCAAACTAGAAGAAAGGGGTTTCGGGCAGCGTTACTTAGTGCGGTCAGCTTGAGACAGAGTGGATGGGAGGACTGAGAGACAAAGTGGCGATTGAAACCTTTAAGAGAATCGGGGAGGTGGTGCATGCCTTTAATCCCAGATCAGAGAAACAGAGGCAGGAGGATATCTATAGTGAGTTCCAGGCCAACCCGGGTTACAAAGTGAGACCCTGTG
Source organism: Lophiomys imhausi (assembly GCA_907164525.1). Classification (NCBI taxonomy): domain Eukaryota; kingdom Metazoa; phylum Chordata; class Mammalia; order Rodentia; family Muridae; genus Lophiomys; species Lophiomys imhausi. The sequence continues at coordinate 408,225 of CAJQZJ010033979.1, read as the reverse complement.
ATAGTCACTGTTCTGTTGCTGTGAAGAGACATCCAAGACGGGGGCAACTTATAAAAGAAAGCACTTAATGTGGCTTACATGCAGAGGCTTATAGTCCATGACCATCATGGTGGGGGAGCGTGGCAGCCGGTGGGCAGGCATGGCGCTGGAGCAGCTTACATCTGATCCTCTGGCAGACCACAGAGAGATGGAGAAAGACCCACTTCAGTGACACACCTCCTCCAACAAGGCCACACCTCCTAATCCTTCCCAAGCAGTTTCATCAACTGGGGACCTAGCAAATGAGCCTATGGGAGACCATTGTCATCCGAACCAACTCAGGCCCTTTCTCAAAACCAAAACTGAACCAGACAAGAGGGGCAGTGCGGAGCAGAGAGGATCTCTTTCTTTCACCATGTGGGTCCCAAGGACTAGGCTTGGTGGCAAGCAACTGCACAGAATAGCGTCAGACCTTCAACTTGGGACAGGAAAAATGCTGGGGGTAGCTTCCATGTCTCCTACCCTCATAACAGCCCCTTAGTTGTGTTCTTGCCAGTTCCTTCCCAGCACAGAGCCCTCAGGGGACTTCCACCAGGACTACGGCATGGCATTACCATGGCCAGCTCCACCCGCTCCATCGGCCCTGCGATACTGTTCATACACTTACGTTTCTGCTAATTAAGATGGAAAATGTCCTCGTAGCTCTCTGCCACTCTCCGGGAAATTCCTCCTGAGACTAGGAGGGGTGGTGGGTGAGTGGGAGCCTGAGTTTTCTAGAACTGGGAGGGAAGAGACAAGCTGGTGGTTTGGACAGGAATGCAAGGTGGAGCCCTGGGTGTCTTGGGGCCAATGATATTACGCGTTGTGCCGAGAGTCTGAGCCTCAGTGAGGCTATAAAGACCCGGGGTGTCTGCATTGTCCTGTTGGCCGCCCTGAGCTCACAGGCAAGGTGGGTCTTCACTCTGGTACTTTAAACCCATGGGGTGGGGATGCTCTTAGAGGTCTTAGCGCAGCATGGACGCTTGTGAGAAGTGACTGGCCTCCCTTCTGTCCCTGTCATTAGCTCTTGGGATCCCTGGCCTGTGACTTTATGTGTACATGTCTGGGCGAGGGATACTCCCCATTTCGCCGTCTTTCTGGGACCCCTCTACTGCCCCGCTGGGGTGGACCTCCGAGCCTGCCTTTCTGGGTGTGCTTCAAAACCTGCCCTGTGTCTCCAGAGACCAGAGCCTGAATTCTAGGCTTCTAGATCAGGTCCCCGTGGGCGCTGGTGGCCCCGTGGGCGCGGCCTCAGGTCTGAGTCTTGCAAGCTTCCCTGCCTGGCTTCAGCACCGCGGAGAGGGCTGCTATGTGGGGTGGGGACCCCGCACCCCACTCTGTGCACAGTCCCTCTCCGGGCCACCCAAGGTCTCTCTTTTCCTTTTCCTTGGCTTTGGGGGCGACAAATGGATACCCGGCTTGTCGGCCGCGCTGGGGCCCCCCCGGCCCCCGAAGCACCTGTGGGGACAGCCTGAGCGCCCCATCCGCATCCAGCGGCGATTCCATTCGGACCCGGAGCCCAGTCAGCGGCCTGCGCGGCTGAGGTCCCTGCGCTCATGGCCCAGCTCCTTCCATCGGCGGTAGGTGGCGGAGCTGAGCTTGGCTGAGAAGGCGGGCCTGGGGCGGGGCCTACTGGAGGAGATGATATCCTTGGGGGAGCGGGGCTCCGCACGGTGATGAGACTCCCATAGGTAAGGCTCACAGTTCGCATGGTGAGCAGCTTGCAGAAAGTGGGGGGAACCTGAAGGGAATGGGCGAGGCCTGTCTGGAGAGGGCGTGGCCTGTGGTGGGTGGGGCCTGGTGTCACGTGAGGGAGGGACAGCTTGGACAAAGAGAAGTCCTGGCCCTTAAGAAAGCAGCTGGATGGGCTGGAGAGGTGGCTCAGAGGTTAAGAGCACTGGCTGTTCTTCCCAAGGTCCTGAGTTCAATTCCCAGCAACCACATGGTGGCTCACAGCCATCTACATTGAGATCTGCCCGGGCATATATGTAGAGTAAATACTGTAAACATAATAAATAAATAAAAAATGTTTAAAAAAAAAAAAAAGAAAGCAGCTGGAGGGCTGGAGAGGTGGCTCAGAGGTTAAGAGCACTGGCTGTTCTTCCAGAGGTCCTGAGTTCAATTCCCAGCAATCACATGGTGGCTCATAACCACCTATAATGAGATCAGATGCCTAATTCTGGTCTGCAGGTGTACATGCAGACAGAACACTGTATATCTAGTAAATAAATCTTAAAAAAGAAAGAAAGCAGCTGGAGAGATGGCTCAACGGTTAAGAGCACTGGGTTCAATTCCCAGCACCCACATGGCAGTTCACAACTATCTGTAACTCCAAGATCGACACCCTCACACAGACATACATGCAGGCAAAACACCAATGCACATAAAATAAAAATAAGTTATTTAAAAGAAAGAAAGAAAGCAGGGTAGTTGGACGTGGTGCTGCTCATCTTTAATCCCAGCAGAGGCAGAGGCAGGAGGATTTCTGAGTTCAAGACCTGACTGACTGAGTGAGTTCCAGGTACACAAAGAAACCCAGTCTCAAAAAACAAAAGCAAGCCCCCCAAAAAACAAACAAACAAAAAGGAACGCAGGGTGGGTGGGGAGCCTGGACAAGATGGGGCGGGGCATACGTGGCCCCTGGCCTGCAGTGGCCCGCAGAGGCCGGTGAGAGCCTGGAGAGGTGCATGGTTTGGGGGCTGGAAGATCTCACCGGAGGTGTGGCAGGGGCGGAGCTTGAAACTGGTGGGTGGGGTCTAAGATGAGCACTCCACATTGGACAGTGGAGTGTCCTGGCTCTTCCGCAGGTGGGGCAGGGGCTGTGGCCAAGACGCGATGGTCTGTGGGGGTTGGGTCTCCATGTTGGTGTCTGGGCCTGGGCCGAGCTGAGCATCCTGGTGGTGGCTTGGCGGGTGTGGAAGGGTCAGGGCTATCCCGAGGACTGTGTGGGTTTGGAGGATAAGCTGTGTCTAGGCGAAGAGGTCTTGGTAGAGGTGATGGTGTACGGTTTCCTGTGGATGTAGGTGACTTGGGGTGCCCAGTGCCACGGGCTCCTGGTGTGTGTGTGGCCTTGTAAATCCCTGTCAGCATCTCAGTGGCCTCAGGAAGGACAACCATGTACCGGGGAGCAGTTTGCCCATGGCCTGTCATTTGCCTCTCCCTTGAGGTCAGAACACAGGTCAGTTCTTGCACTTAAGAAGACCTGGGAAGGTCCTTTAATCCCAGCACTCAGGAGGCCAAGCTAGCCTACTTACAAAGCTTGGTCTACATAGCCCTTGTTTTAGAAAAGGAGAAAAAGTGGGCTGGAGAGATGGCTCAGCTGTTAAGAACACTGGCTAGTGCTCTTCCATAGGTCCTGAGTTCAATTCCCAGCACCCACATGGTGGCTCACAACCATACCTGGGCTCCTTATGCCTGTCATTCCAGACTTCAGAGCTGGAGGTCTTCTGCAGCTGCTTAGCAAGTTTGAGGCTAGCCTGGACTACCTGAAGCCAGCTAAGAAGGAAAAGGGAGTGAGGCTCATGGCTTCTGCTTCTAGAATAGGCATGTGGAAGTGGACAAAGGACTGAAGAGACTCCACTGGGGTGAGGCAGTGTCCTTGCAGGCAGCTGTGGCTCTGTCCCAAGGGCCAGGCACAAGTCACCTGGGAGCTGCCTCAGGCAGCAAGCTCAAAAGCTGAAATTCAGCCTAGGGCATCTAGACCAGGGGCAGGTCCCTCTTTAGCTCCATTCTGCATGGGAGACCACCCATCGCCACAGCCTGCTTCTAGCACCTCAGGGACAGAGGAATCCCTCAGCCCAGAGGACTGGGTCTGTCTTCCCAGGTGGCCCAGCAGGGCCTGCCCCACCCTTCCCAGTGACTCATGATTTTCCATTTTCAAGAAAGAACAAAGAAACTTCCTTTGGGCCTCTGGTGGGGGGAGGGGAGAGCCCCATGTGACTCAGGCCCGGGAGTGTGCTTCACAGGGGGGGGGGGGGGGGGGAGGGGGGGGGGGGTGGTGCTAACCCCAGGGAGTCAAGCTGACAGCTGGGAGATGAATGTTCTGCCCCCTAGCTAAAGACTCACACCAGGCAGTGGATGGCACTTGTAGGACCGTCGGTCAGGACGTCTTGTTCAGAAAGCATTTAGAAAGCACCTACTAGCCGGGCGGTGGTGGCGCACGCCTTTAATCCCAGCACTTGGGAGGCAGAGGCAGGCGGATCTTTGCGAGTTCGAGGCCAGCCTGGTCTACAAAGCGAGTCCAGGACAGCCAGAGCTGTTAAACAGAGAAACTCTGTCTCGAAAAACCAAAAAAAAAAAAAAAAAAAAAGCACCTACTGTTACCAGGTGTGGATGGAGAACCCACAAAGAGGGGCTCACAGGTGGAGATGGCTCTGTAGGTTCATGACCCAGTCCCAGGCAGGCGTGGTGTGAAGTGAACCCCCTGAGGGGACAGATAAGTGTGTTCAGCATGGGGAACAGAGATCGGACAGAAAAGTGCGTGGGGAGGCTCTCTGTGTCAAAAGCACTGATCAGGGGTATGGCTGAAACAAGGCGGACCTGCCCTCGGCCCACTCCTGGGCGGGCTGGGTCCTGAAACGGCAGCTGGAAGGCAAGGATGCATAGGTTTGAATTCACGGGGAGGGCGATAGGAAGCCGTGGGAGAATTGAGGAGTGGTGGGAACATCTGCGGTCATCATTGGGCCTCTGTTCTCTGCTGGAGTCTTCCCAGGGTGGTTGGGCAAATCATTTCTTTTCCCAGGACCTCAGCAAAGTGGACAGAACAGTGTTCAGCTTCCCTGTCTTGGGGCCTCCTGATAACAGAGGAGAAAAACCCTCTCCTGGGGGAGAGGGAATCCAAATAGATAGAAATAAAGGCCCTCCCATGGTCAAGGGCACCAGAGACTTCTGGGCACTTGGGTCAGGTCAGAATAGGGTTGCCTGTGCCCCCACTCCTTACCTATCGGGACTGTAGCCTGGGATCTCAGAGGGACAGATAAGTAGTTAATGAGTTAAATGTAGAAGGCCCAGACAGTGGAGTTTCCAGACCTGGGATCCTGTGAGCTCCCTGCCATTCATAGCTGTGTGACCTCAGGCGAGGGGCCCAACGTCGCGCTTCCTGTCAGCATTTTGGCCCTACACCAATCTCATGTTGTCTTCACTTTTCTGTTTTTCATGATTTTGAGGGTGGAACTGAGACCTCCTGGGAGCCAGTTTGTCTTTGGGGACCCGGGACCCTAGTGATCTTCCCTTGGGCCTGGAGTGATGTCAAGACTCCTTGGACCCTGAATGGCCGCCCCTCTCCCAGGCAGGTCCTGGTGGCCTGTTTCCCCAGGGAGTGACTATGCTTAGCTGTAGCCCAGCCACAGATGGTATTTTCGTCTTGGGCTCAGCTGTACCCCATCACTTAGGTCTCCACCGAAACATGCTCCATGGCCATGCACCTTAGCTCCCCAGAGTGACCGGAAACCTGGGTGTCACTTTCCTGGGGACATGCAGTGCAAGGGCGGGATGTCGGATGCGTGTGTCTCCGACAGCTTTCTGTCTGTCTCAACCTGTCCATTGGGTGGTCTGTGTCATTCCTTGACCTGTGACCTGCGTGAGCCTCAGGTTTCCCTTTTGTTGATGCGACCGTGTACCCCAGCATTCCAGCAGGGTACCTGGAGTAGATCCTGTGATTCCCGGAGCCCTCTCAGGCCCCTTTCCCGGGTTGGGGACATCTGGAGCAGCACGGGCTGATGTTTGTCGGGGAGACACAGCCTCGCTATTGAAATGGTCCAGATACCGGGCCTGGGGAACGTCAGAACAATGGGGTCACGTAGGAACCTGGAGGGTGGAGCTGCGCTGCCGCGCACCGGTCAGGGAAGCCCTGTGCCTCGCACAGTGACTCAATTTCCCCCCACCTGGAAAAGGCTACAGGGTTTGTCATTCCAGGTCCGACCCTGGGGTCGTTCTAACCCAGGAATGGATATGTATCCCTGTGGGCGGCGGCCCTGTTCCTAAGGGATTTCGCTCCCTATGAGAAGACATCCTTCTCCTATGTCCCACATGACTCTTTTAAAGACAGGGTCTCACTCTGAAGTCCGGGGTGACCTTGAATTGGTGGTAATCCTCATGCCTCAGTATCCCTAGAGATGGAATGGCAGGTGTGCCCGACCACATCAGGCCTCATCTCACTCTGAGGAAGTTCACACCACAGATACACACACCAACCCTTAAGCCAGGGCTTAGTAGCATACACTTATCTTTCCAGCACTTGGGAGACTAAGGCAGGAGGATTACCATGAGTTCGCAATTAGCCCGGACCACAGAATGAGTTCAAAGCCAACTTGGGCTATCTGAGGGGCCCGTCTTAAAAAAAAAGAAAAAAGGTAAATAAATATATAAATACAAATAGAGAATAGAGTCAAGCGTATGGTGTGCCTCAGTTTCCCTCAGGCGCTACAGTGGGAGCCGCATAGCGATGGGCGGGGCCTGGCCTTAATTCTGTCCTCGGTTCCGCCCCAAAGCATCTAAAAAGTCCCCGCTTCCCGGGTCCAGCCTCAACCCGGTCATGCAGGGTCCCTCGGCGCCTGGCTCTCCCCGGGGGTCCCCGCGCGGCTCCCCCGCGCTCTTCAGGAAGCTGCTGGTGAATCAGAGCATCCGGCTGCAGCGCCGCTTCACGGTGGCCCATCCGCTGTGGTGAGATGAGCGAGCGGGGTCCGGGACTGGGACCTGGGTTGACTCGCAGAAGCAGCCGCAGCCACGCTAGGGTCAGGCGTCTGTCCATCACTCCCCCCTCTCTGCCCTACCTCTCTCTCAGTTGGTGACTGTCTTTGTCCGTCTGTCTCATCCACTCACTGCTTTGACGCACGCCGAGGGGACCAGTCCACTGCCCCCACCGTCCCTTTGCAGCTGTGTGGCCCTGCACGTCTAGTCCTGACCTGACTAACTTAGGGCGCGCGTGGGGAGGGGAGCGCTCCCCACCGATGTCCCACTCCTCGGCCGCCATGCGGGACGCTAAGGACCTCGTGGGGATCAGGGCTGCGGGGTCAGGTGGGACCTTCGGAGGCAGGGTCGAGTTGCCAGGTTCCATTCCGTGTTCGAATCCCGGCCTTGTGCTAAGGAGCTGTGACTTCAGGGGCGGAGACTTGTGGGTGCACTGTGACCAGACTTGTGCGTTCATTTTGCGGGTACTGCGTGGCGTCTGAGTGTGGCGCTTCGAGACGGGCGATACCTCAACCAGGTCACAGTCATTTAGTGACAGTTGGGGGCAGGGTGATCCTTGGGAGCGGCGGTCCTGTTCTGGACCACAGTCATCAGCCAAGAGCGGCCCTCTCCAGAGTGTGAAGGAAGTGCGCCACGTGGTACCCAAAAGCCAGCCTGAGGAAGGAGGGCAGGTTCTCAGCAGGTTGGACCTGAACAGCGGCCTGAAGTCCCTCTGCCGCTCAGTGCCTCAGTTTACCTGTCTGGCCCACAGTCCGTCCCCACAGCCAGGACATGGCCCTTGCCCGGGGCTGTTCGCGTCATGGAACAGCTGCCTGACCCTGCCAACCCCGGCTAAGTTTAGAGCAGAAAGAAACGCAGCCTCTCCGGCCCCCCCCACCAAAAAAATCGCCAGCCAGCTCTTAACCCTCCGCGCCTGGGGTCGGAATTCGAACCCAGCACCCCGCAGTTGCTCCTGCCTCAGTTTTTTCAATCGTCCCCATTTGGGATGAGAAGGAGGCAGACAACCTTAGGTCTTGGGATGGCGACTTTGTGGCGCTTCCGGGGACCCCAGAGCGTCCCTGGGCCTGGGGAGAGAGAAGCAGACGAAGCCCTCCGTGACGCCACGACGCCGTCTGTGCCATGCCCACCGGAAACCCGAGGGAATCTGGCCGAATAGAGCGAGCGCAGCCAAGCTCACCCAAGTGAGGCAGGACTGACTGGGCCGAGAGGATTCCCGAACCCATCCCGAACTCGCCCAAGCCTCGTCGGAAACAGCCGAACCGAGCCGAGCTCACGCTGGCCAAGGCTGCACGAGCGTTTTTTAGGGCTCAGCGGACGATCGATGCTGTGACCGCACCCTCGGCCCGCGGGCCTCAGGAACCCTCGACTCGCCCGCAGCCCGTCCCAAAGGTCGCCGCCTCTGTTCCGTGCCCGGTTCCCGCCGCACGCGCCAGGTGCCGCCGGGAGAGGTCGTCGGACCCCGAGAACCAATCACGTGGGCCGTCACGTGGGACGCGAGCCCCCCCACCCCCCGGCTCTGCGGCCCCCCAACCCCTTGAGACCTCTAATCCCAAGGAGAGGAGCAGAGACCCGCGCGCCGGCCAAGGCTGGGCGACTGCAGCGGGGGGCGTGGTCGGCGGGAGTGGGCGGGGCCTGTGGCTGTGGGCGGGGCGGATTGGTCGGAGGCCGCGGTAGGGCTGGCTGGGACCGGGGCGACGCGACGGACAAACAGGAGGACGGACTCGGCCTTGAGATTGCCTCTCTGTTTCTGCCCTCAGCTTTGACCTGGAAAATGGGGTCCCAAGCGGCCGGGGCGCCCTCCAGCCAGCCGCTCCCCACGGCCAGCGGCGCGAGTCCTTCCTGTACCGCTCGGACAGCGACCACGAGCCGTCATCCAAGGCCGTGTCCCGGACGTCCTCGGCGGCCAGCGACCTGTGAGCCCTTCCTCCAGTAGCGAGGTTTTGGGGTTGGAGTAGCAGTTTCCCAGAGCATCGGTTTGTTCGTGTGTAGCATGCGGCGAACACCGCTGTGCCTGGCCCGAGGCCCCCACGGGGACGATGGCACATGAATCCGGGAACATGAAGGCCAATTAGCGACTGAACAAATTCTTTTATTTGAACCCCCTAGTAGCTGTGATGAGAAGGGAAACAGTTATTTCTGCCCTGACTCTAAGACCTCGACTGCCCTTAGGACTCAGTTTCTCCGTTTTAGATGTGGGTAACGGGGGTGGGGGGCGTTACTGCTGGGAGAGGCTGTGGTTTTTCTCCGCATAGCCGGACCCAGGGGCAGGCCTGAGGGGTGGGCTCGCCGAAGCCAGCAGGTGTCCCCAGTGGTGGCCTCGTCCTACAGGCATGGAGAAGACATGATTGTCACGCCCTTCGCGCAGGTGGGTGTCGCCGGCCTCCGTCCGCGAGCGTGGGGGGGCAGCTGGGCCTCGTCCTAAGTAAGGCTGAGCGCCGCCCTTGCCACAGGTCCTCGCCAGTCTCAGGACTGTCCGCAGCAACGTGGCCGCCCTGGCGCATGGTTCATGCGGCGGAGCCGCTAGGTACTCAGGGTCGTGAGGGGTGGGGCCCGCAGTGCCCGTAGGGGACCGGCTGGGGTGGGAGGAGGACTGTTCGGGGAGCACCCTGGCCACGCGGCCTCTCTGACGTCAGGCAGGCGCTCCTGGGGACGCACAGCGGCCAGCCTGTGGCCCTGGCAGGTATGCACCCCACCCCACCCCGAGGGCAGCAGGGCAGCTGTGTGAGTCCTCCCATGCTGCCCTTGGACTGCGGCTTTTTGTAAAACGTTTGCACCTCCAAACCCACCCCTGCACTTCGAGTCGTGCCTAACATCCCCTCCATCTCCCGCCACATTGCAGACCAGAGAGGGTCATGGGCCTGTCTGGGGTCACACAACCGCTCACAGGAGGCGGTGGAACTGTGGCCCTGGAGCCCCGGGGGGGTTGAGATGCGGAGATGGGGGCGGCACAGGCTGCCCACTGGAGGTCCTTCCCTGACCCACGCGGCCCCCAGAGGATGCTGGGCTGCAGCTGGCGCGGGAGACCCTGGAGGAGCTAGATTGGTGCCTGGAGCAGTTGGAGACACTGCAGACGCGGCGCTCGGTGGGCGAGATGGCCTCCAACAAGGTGAGGACACACCGCCCTTGCTCTCCTTCCATCCTCCCGGCTCTCGGTCCTTCCGGCTTATCCTCCTCCCGCTCCACAGTTCAAACGCATGCTCAGCCGCGAGCTGACCCACCTGTCGGAAACCAGCCGCTCAGGGAACCAGGTGTCGGAGTACATCTCGCGGACCTTCCTGGGTGAGCCGCCCGGCAACGTCCGGAGGTCCTAGGTTAGACCGCAGACACCGTCGCAGCCACGCTGTGGAGAGGCTGAGGTGTCCCCTGGCACAGTTGGCCAGTCTGGGAGAAGAGGGATGACAGGGACATTTGGGAGGAGAGGTCATGTCAGGTAGGATTTTGAAGCACCCAGTAGGAGCATGCCAACGAAGACCCATGGGAAACGCTTGTGACCCCAGTCACCCAGCAAAGCGGCTGACAGGAGGAACCCCGGTGACAAACGGGGTCCTGGACTCAGCTACCCGCCCCCTGCAGACCAGCAGACCGAAGTGGAGTTTCCCAGGTCGCCCACGGAAGAGCCACGGCCTATGTCCCAGATCTCTGGGCTGCATGGGTCCTGCCACGCCAGCATCCCCACAACTGCTGTCCCACGCTTCGGGGTCCAGACAGACCAGGAGGGGCAGCTGGCTAAGGTGCGTCTTCGCAGAGCCATGAGCCTCAGTTTCCCAACCTGTACATGGGGTGGGCGGCGCTGACACTGTTGTCACCCACAGGAGCTTGAGGACACCAGCAAGTGGGGTCTTGATGTGTTCAGAGTGGCTGAGCTGAGCGGGAACCGGCCCCTCACAGCTGTCATATTCAGCGTCCTCAAGGTGCGCCCTCCACTTTGCTTTGGGATGTCCTTTATTTGGCGGGTCCCTGGGGGGGGGGGGGGGGTTAGGAAAGGGGGGCAAGAAAGGAAAGGGGGGTTGGCCTTGTTTTGGGGGGGCCCGGGGGGGGGGGGGTTGATTAGGAAAGGGGACAAAGACAGGAACGCAGGATTGCAGCGGCACCGGGATATCCTGGAGGAAGGGGGTTTGCAGGATGAATAGAAGTGTAGAATTGAGGAATGAGGTGAGGTGAGCTGGAGCCCCAAAGCCAAGGCTCCAGCTGGGGCTGTGACGCACCAGGAACGGGACCTGCTCAAGACCTTCCAGATTCCTGGGGACACGCTGCTGACGTACCTGCTGACACTGGAGGGTCATTACCATGCCGAAGTGGCGTACCACAACAGCTTACATGCCGCGGACGTGGTGCAGTCCGCACACGTGTTGTTGGGCACTCCTGCCCTGGAGGTGCCATGCCCAGCTGAGGGGCGGGGGCGGGGGAGGGGTCAGAGCGGCCACCCTCTCCCCTGACCCCCAGGTCTCGCTCAGGCTGTGTTCACAGACCTGGAAGTCTTGGCCACCATCTTTGCGTGCGCTATCCACGACGTGGACCACCCGGGCGTCTCCAATCAATTTCTCATCAACACGAGTGAGTAAGGTGACCCGACGCCCCCAACCACCCTAACGGGGAGGCTCAGATGGGTGTCCCGAGCTTGGATGGCCTTCTGCAGGAAGAGGCATTAGAGTTTGGGCTTCACCACATGCGTAGGAGCTGGCAGTATTGTCCTCTCCCCAGCTCTGTTTGGGTGGAGTGAGGTGTCGAGGCTCCGCTGTCCCCGCAGACTCAGAGCTGGCGTTGATGTACAACGACGCGTCAGTGCTGGAGAACCATCACCTTGCGGTGGGCTTCAAGCTCCTGCAGGGGAACAACTGTGACATCTTCCAGAACCTTGGCGCCAAGCAGAGACTGAGTCTGCGCAGGATGGTCATAGACATGGTGACGTCAGGGCGAGGGTGGCAATGCCCTTCCCCCATACTGCTGGGGATACTGAGGCGCGGGAGGTCTCAGAGGCGCAGCATGCTTTACTTCGTGTACCCCCAGGTGCTGGCCACAGACATGTCGAAGCACATGAGCCTCCTTGCTGACCTCAAGACCATGGTGGAGACAAAGAAGGTGACGAGCCTGGGCGTGTTGCTCCTGGACAACTACTGCGACCGCATCCAGGTGTGCCTCAGGCTGCAGCCTCAGTTTCCCCTTTAGCCTCCTGAGACACAGTCTCACTCTGTAGTGCAGGCTGGCTGGGAAGCCATCATCCTCCTGCCTCAGGCGCTCAGCAGCATGGTGGGCGCCCTTAGGGATGTGGGGTGGAGTGCGGCCTCCCGATCACTCCCCTGCCCCGCCCCTCGCAGGTCCTACAGAGCCTGGTGCATTGCGCCGACCTCAGCAACCCAGCCAAGCCGCTGCCGCTGTACCGCAGGTGGACTGAGCGCATCATGGCCGAGTTCTTCCAGCAGGGCGACCGCGAACGCGAGTCCGGTCTCGACATCAGCCCCATGTGTGACAAGCACACGGCCTCTGTGGAGAAATCCCAGGTGTGCAAGCGTGGCCTCTGGGGAAGGGCCTGTGTCCTGCACTGAGTCTCTCTTTTCTTACTTTTTTTTTGGTTTTTGGTTTTTGTTGTTGTTGTTGATGGTGGTGGTGTGTTTGGTTTGATTTTTGAATTCTCGAGGCAGGGTCTCTCTATGTAGCCCTGGCTGTCCTGGAACTAATGCTGTGGTCCCAGCTGGCCTCAAACTCACAGAGAGATCCTCCTGCCTCTGCCTCCTGAGTGCTGGGATTAAAGGCATGTGCCACCACAGTCCGGCTAGGGTGATTTTTGATTTGTTGTTTTGAAGTGGGTCTCATTTAGTCAGCCTGGCTGGCCTAGAGATCACTTGTTCCAGATCAGCCTGCCTCAATCTCCTGATTGTTGGACCAGGATGAGTTTCTTCAAGAGGGTTTTGAAGGATAAATAGGAGTTGAGAAATGAGCAACCCCGGCAGAGGGTGCCACATGACCGGCTGTGGGAGTGTGCTGACTTTAGGCTTCACTGTGACTCACTTGTCCCTTCTGCGGTCACCCTAAGGTGGGATTCATTGACTACATCGCCCACCCACTATGGGAGACGTGGGCTGACCTGGTACACCCCGACGCTCAAGAACTGCTGGATACCCTGGAAGACAACAGAGAGTGGTATCAGAGCAAGGTCCCCCGCAGCCCCGCACACAGTACGGGCCCTGACAGGTTCCAGTTTGAGCTGACCCTGGAGGAGGAGGAGGAGGAGGACAATGATGATGGGCAGCACTCAGCAGTGAACAGGGAGTCCTCGGAGACACCCAGCACTTAAGTCTTCTCCTCCAAGGCCAGCCCAGAGCCCAGGGGGTGCCCTGTCCAACAACAAGATTTTGGGCTAGCCCAGCTGGACTATTTTGTCATGGTCGAGTGCTTTGGGCACCTGTGGGTGCTGGTGACTTCTCTTTCCACCAATCCAAGTGGACAGCCGAGATTTATGCAGGAATGACGTGGGGGTGAGGGACTGGACAGCGCCTCCTCCTGCCCCTCTGTCCCTCTGTATAGATGAGGGTGGGCTCAGCTTCAGTCTGCACTCCGCCTATGGCGCTGGGCTTTTTGTGCCTTTTGTTTGTTTGGAAGCCCAGATTCCTGCAGGCCTTGTGAGCACAGTGACCGCGGCCCCAGCTTCACTGGATGCTTTCCTTCAGTAGTCTAGCCACAGGGGCAATCCCTTTTGTAAAACGCAGACAGGGACCACTCACCGCTGAAGTCTGGTGTCTCCTGACCTCAAAGGCTGCTCGAGAGAGGCCAGTGACCCTCCTAGGAGACCCCTGCAGGCCTCATTTTCCCCAGGAGCTGCTCACACTTACTAGACACTGCTGGTGGGGATCAATGGGGTCCTACCTGTAGTGGCCTGGAGACAGAGCGCCAGACAGTTGTGCAGTAAACCCCTTCGCAGACAAGATCCAGCTTCTCAAACCAATGTGTTGGAGGGCCTCGGTGCACTCATCAGGGAGTGTGCAAATTGTGGGGCATGGGCTGGTCCAGGCTGCGCAGCAGGGCCAGAAATAAATAGGAAAAGAGTTAGGGGCGTGGCTCAGGGGTGGAGCCCTGCCTAGAATCCCTCAGTGAGGGCTGGGCGCATAGCTAGGGGGTGGGTCCCTGCCTAGAATCCCCCAGTGAGGGGTTGGGGGTGTGGCTCAGGGGTG
>CAJQZJ010033979.1:383553-394344 GCA_907164525.1 Lophiomys imhausi | reverse complement strand
CTGCCTAGAATCCCCCAGTGAGGGGTTGGGGGTGTGGCTCAGGGGTGGAGCCCTGTCTAGAATCCCCCAGTGAGGAGCTGTGGGTGTGGCTCAGGGGGTGGAGCCCTGCCTAGAATCCCCCAGTGAGGGGCTGTGGGTGTGGCTCTGGTAGCATGTGGGAAGCCCTGAGTTCCATTTCAAGCTTTGCAAACTTAGAATAAATCTTGTCATGCTCATTCACTTGTGGGGAAACTGAGGCATAAGCCGTCCCCCCCCTCCCATGCCTTCTATCAGCTTCCACGCAAGGCACTGCTCCCTGACGCTATGGATGCTTTCCTTTATTATTATTTCTCGGCTTTTTGAGACAAGGTCTTATGGTCTGAAGTCCTGCCGTCTAACTTGCTGTGCAGCAGGGTGTGACATTGAAGTGATTTTTTTTTTGCCTTCACTTTCAGAGTGCTTGGCTGGGGTAAGGGTGACGGCATGCGTCACAGGGGTCATAGGGTGGGTCCCCTCCCCTTCCCTTTTCCCTCTGGGCCTGTAACTCTCCACCTGACCTGAGTGCCAAGGAGCCAGGGCAGCAGGCAACATCCTCTGTAAATATTATGATTCCAGCTATTTGTCTCTCGGAGGCACAAAAAGCCATCTGAGGTCAGGCATTGGAATGCTTCCTTCTTCCAGATGTTTTAAAGGGCAACCCTTAGAGATTTCCTGTTAATCAAAGTGATATGTGTTCACTGTGGGAGACTTTGGAACGCACACAAGTTTATAAAGAAAACAAACTTTTGGGCTAGTGAGATGGTTCGCAAGCCAAGGGACTTGCTGCCAAGCCTGACGATGAGTTCCATCCCTCGTACTCTTCTGGTGGAAGGAAAGAACCGACTCCCCAGGCTGTCCTCTGACTCCCCCATTTCCCATACAAATAAATGAGAATAACGAAAAAAAGATGTGAGAAGTACTCATGCCGCCTCCTGTTCTTGGTTTGTACCTGTGTGCTCATTTTACTAGGCCTTTAAGACACACATTCAGTATTTTGAAACGGTCCCTCCGTAGCCCCAGCTGTCCTCACTATGTAGACTGGCCTCGAACTCAGAGATCTCCAAGTGCTGCTGGGATTAAAGGTTTCTGCCACCACGCCGGGCTGCTTTACACACATATAACGAGACATCTCCCTTCGAGGTCTAGGATGAGGATGAACTCAATCCTCCTGCCTCAGTCTTCCAGTTCCAGAGATGACTGATAGTCCCTTGCCACCAACTGAGCTGCAAACACTACTCAGCCCGGCGGGGGGGGGGCAGTCGGTTCCTCCCCTGACATTGGGGGCAAATCCACGCCAGGTTAGGGGTGCCCCAGGCTCCCCATGCACCTTGTGTCCTCAAACTCAGTCCCGACCATAGCCTCGGAGTGGGCCGGGCACTCGCGAAATTCCTCCCACCCTGGCTGCCTGGTGCGGGTGGGAGAACAGAAAACAAACTTCTCCAGTGTCCCAGAAGGGGCTTAGCTAGCAGGCTTCTGGCAAGGGTGGCCGAGCATCCAGGCGACAAGTTATTCTAGTCTGGCCTCCGCAGCTGGCAGGGCAGGGCAGGGCAGGGCAGGGCAGTCTATAAACTGAGCCAGGCCACGTCGTCCCCAGTTCTGCCCCCTGCGGGGATGAGGGAATGAGGATCCTGCTGGCAACTTGGAGAGGGGCAACAGTACAATTCCGGATTCCCACCTTGGCCAAGGGGAACTTGCAGGAAAACATTGTGATGTATCATGGCACCCGCATTTCTGCACCTTGGTTCTAGGGACACAGGGCCGCCTGGGTCCCAGTGTCCACATCGTGAAAGCATGGGGGTGGCCGGTATCGAACTTCTCTGCATCCTGGGTCTTTTATTGTAAATTTGGAAGACTTGGGGTCAGGACCCTTCTGCACCTTAAGTGTGCAAGGAAATAAGCAGTTCTGTGGGGACTCCTCAGACCTTTTCTTCTACCTTATTTCTTTTTTTTTCAAAGATTATTTATTTATTGTGTATACAGTGTTCTGCTGGCATGTACACATTCACTCCAGAAGAGGGCACCAGATCTCAATGTAGATGGTTGTGAGCCACCATGTGGTTGCTGGGGATTGAACTCGGGACCTTTGGAAGAACAGCCAGTGTTCTTAACCTCTGAGCCATCTCTCCAGCCATACATGGTGTCTTGACACCAGCCTGAGCCACATAAAACCCTGTCTTAAAGAAATAAGGTAGGGGCTGGAGAGATGGCTCAGAGGTTAAGAACACTGGCTGTTCTTCCAAAGGTCCCGAGTTCAATCCCCAGCAACCACATGGTAGTTAAAAACTGTAATGGCCAGAGGTGGTGGCACATGCCTTTGATTCCTGCACTCAGTAGACAGAGGCAGGCCAATCTCTGTGATCTCGAGGCCAGTTTAGTCTACAGAGTGAGTTCCAGGACAGCCAAGGATACAGAGAAACCCTGTCTCAAAAAACTAAAACAAACAAACAAACAAAAAGACACTATGTAACTGAGGATGACCTTGTGTTTCTCTCCCTCCTCTGCCCGGTATACGTGGGAGGACTGGCTGCCGGGATCGAACGCTGGACGTTTTGCTCTATGCAGGCTCTGCACCAAACTGAGACACATCCTCAGCCCGTTCAAAAGGAGAGTTCTTCCTTCCTTCCTTCCTCCCTCCTTCCCTCTCTGCCTTCCTTTTTTCTTTCTTTTTCAATTTTTGGTGTTTTGAGACAGGGTTTTTCTGTGTAGCCCTGACTGTCCTAGACTCACTCTGTAGACCAGGCTGGCCTTGAACTCACAGAGATCTGCCTGCCTCTGCCTCCTGAGTGCTGGGATTAAAGGTGTGCACCACCACCGCCCGGCTGATTTCTTTCTTTAATTTTGTTGGTGGGTATTTTACCAGCATGGATGTATATGCACCTGTGCGGGCCTGGTGCCCAGAGCCACCTCTCAGCCCCCTCAGCCCACTTCTTTTTTTTTTTTTTTTTTTGGTTTTTCGAGACAGGGTTTCTCTGTATATCCTTTAGCTGTCCTGAACTCACTTTGTAGACCAGGCTGGCCTCGAACTCACAGAGATCCACCTGTCTCTGCCTCCTGAGTGCTGGGATTAAAGGCGTGCGCCACCACGCCCGGCCTCAGCCCATTTCTTATCTAGAGAGGGTCTCATGTAGTTTTGGGTGGCCTGGAACTCACTTTGTAGCTAAGGATGACTATTAATTCCTAATGTTTCTTTCAAAACATGCCAAGTGTGGAGTGACGAATTTGCCACCATGCCTTGCTTGGTGGTGGCTCACTTGACCCATCTTCTTTGTTACAACTACAGAAACCTGAAGATAAGGCAGGACCTCCACAGCTCCGCCCTGTTTTTGGGATCCAAAGAGGGTTCTAAATATAATTTGCATCTTGTCTTTTCTTACACCTGCTCCGTTTGTCTTTGTTTGTTTCTGAGACAAGGTCTGGCTGTGTGTGTAGCTCTGGCTGGCCTGGAACTCTCTATGTAGATGGGGCTGGCCTTGAACTCACAAAGATCCAACTCTATCTGCCTTCTAAGTGCTGGGATTAAAAAGTCTTTTCTTTAATGGGTCCTTTGAGCCCTAAAATGTGGTAAGTGAGGTGTTTACCTCCATCCCAACCCTTGTGAGGTGCAGGCAGGAGGGTCAGGAGTTCAAGATCAGCCTCTGAAGCTTGGCAAGTTTGAGGCCAGCCTGCTACATGAGATCCTTTCTCTTATATTTTTGGTTGTGAGCCTAGCCTTTAACACGGTTGAGCCATCTCTCCAGCCCGAGATCCTTTCTCAGAACAAAACCTAAACTCCTGGTTGCTATCTGAAACTTAAGTAGGGATAGGAATTTTTTTTTTCCTTTTTTAAAGTTTTTTTTTTTTTGGTTTTTCGAGACAGGGTTTCTCTGTGTATCCTTGGCTGTCCTGGACTCACTTTGTAGACCAGGCTGGCCTCGAACTCACAAAGATCCGCCTGCCTCTGCCTCCCAAGTGCTGGGATTAAAGACGTGCGCCACCACCGCCCGGATTTTAAAGTTTTTTAAGACAGGGTTTCTCTGTGTATCCTTGACTGTCCTGGACTCACTTTGTAGACCAGGTTGGCTTTGAACTCACAGAGATCAGCCTGCCTCTGCCTCCTGGAGTGCTGGGATTAAAGGCGTGCACCACCACCCCCGCCCACTGGGCTAGGGACTTCTTTTTTTTTTTTTTTTTTTTTTGGTTTTTTTTTTTTCGAGACAGGGTTTCTCTGTGTATCCTTAGCTGTCCTGGACTCACTTTGTAGACCAGGCTGGCCTTGAACTCACAAAGATCCACCTGCCTCTGCCTCCCAAGTGCTGGGATTAAAGGCGTGCGCCACCACCGCCCGGCGGCTAGAGACTTCTAATCCCAAATTCCCAGACGGGGCTGGGTCCTGGTCTCAGCCTCTCCGCCCTTGAAACACCTGGAAGTCCCCATTGGACCGCCGAAGACATAAGAGAGTGCTGATTGCATATTGGGTCCGTCGCTCGAGAGTGTCAGCCAATGGAACCTTCATGTTTCCTCAGAGCCCCGCCCTCCAGCAGCTCACCAGGCCCCGCCTCCCCGGGGCCAACCGGGCCGGGCGACTGCCAGTGCGACCCCGCCCCCAACGTCACAGCCTCGTTTGCATAGAAAGCCTCGCCCCCGGCTTTGCAGGACGTCAGCGAGGACTGCAGGGGCCCGAGCCTCCGCCGCCGCCGCCGCCGCCGCCGCCGCCGCCGCCTGCAGCCTCGCAGCCGCTTCTGGGGTCTGGTCGCCAGAGCAGTTACCAGGGTCGCCGCTGCCAGCGTCGTCTCAGCTCGGAGCGGGCAAGGTGAGCGCAGCCCAGGGCACACACCCGGAGTCTGCGTTTGATTGACAACCTGGGGGAAGGGGAGAGTGGGTCTCGGGTTTGGTGGCTTTGAGTCTCGCATAGCATTTGGCACCCCGCACCCCGCAACCTTAACCCGGCCCCTAGGGCCCGGGCTCGGCGACAGAGGGGGAGGGGAAGGCCAGGCCTTGCGGGAGGCTTGTGCGTGCTCGTGCTCGTGGGGTGAACACGCGTATGCGCCCCTGCTGGGCATGGATAGGCCCGCGTGATATCCGGACACGCACCGAGCACGCTTTTGGATCCTTGTGCGTGCATGGTGAGTGTGCGTGGTGCTCATGGGTCCAAGTTCAAGTATGCGCTCACATGCGCGTGGAGTTATGGGCGCGCGCGGTGTGTCCTCGCCGGTGGCCAGGAGGTTCACAGGCGTGCACTGACTGGTGCAGGCGTGTATGGGTGCAAGTCAGCTGCGCGCACTCACGGGCTTGCACACACCACACGCGTTTTCGTGTTTCTCCTGCTAGCCCCACTCTTCTGCACGCAGGGCAGGGCTTTTGGGTCTGCCAGCCCTGTATGCTCCCTTGTGTGTGCTCGCTTGCTCGCTCGTGCGAGGGATTTCGTGTATGTGAGCCTGCGTTCACCCTGTCTTTGTCACGTGATACACGATCTCAGGGCCCCAGTTCTTCCAGAAGAGGAATAGGATGAGGGAGAACTGGGGATTCTCCTGTCCTCATGCCCTCGCGCTCCCATTCCGGTCTCTTTAGGGTAATGAAAGACTGACCGGAAGGCGGGGCCGGCCTCAGTCTTCCTTCAGGGTGCAGGGCAGGGGAGTATGGGGTGCCAGGGACCTGCAGGGGTGTCCCCTTCACAGCCTCCTTGAAACCTTGGGCCTGTCAAGGTCACACAGCGGCCCGTGCTGGGGGGGACCCATGTGACTTTGGGGGTCCTGGTGAAAGGGTGTTCCCCACATGCCCTTGTTCAGTCTTTCTGTCCTGTGCGCGTGGCTCTGCTGCACCCTTCAGGCCCTCTGCGCCCCGCCCCCCACAGATGGCGTCGGCCACAGACTCGCGCTATGGGCAGAAGGAGTCCTCGGACCAGAACTTCGACTATATGTTCAAGATCCTGATCATTGGGAACAGTAGCGTGGGCAAAACCTCATTCCTCTTCCGCTATGCAGACGACTCCTTCACGCCAGCCTTCGTCAGCACGGTTGGCATCGACTTCAAGGTCAAAACCATCTACCGCAACGACAAGAGGATCAAGCTTCAGATATGGGTGCGGGTGCGGGGGGCCAGAGGGAAGAAGTCTTCGCGTGCCTGCGGTGTAAGGGGCAGGGTTCAGGCACCTGGATGTTCTCAAGTCCCACACTGTGGTCGCTCTGAAAAGGAAGCCGGGTAGCCGAGGATGACTCCCTCCTCTGCCACCTCCACATCGCCAGGGTGACAGGCTTTCCATCAAGGGTTAATTTTGAAATTGTTGGACTTTTTTTGGGAGGGGGACATTTGGAGACAAGGTTTCTGTGTAACTGCCCTGGCTGTCCTGGAACTTACTCTGTAGACCAGGCTGGCCTCAAACTCAGAGAACCGCCTGCCTCTGCCTCTGTTGGGACCAAAGGCTGAGCTGCCAGCACCTGGCATGAGTTCCTTGTTTTCTTAACAATCCTGTGACCCACTTTGGGCAGAGTGTGACGCAGGGCACTTTCGCAGGACCCAGGATGTGTTTGTTGAATGACCGAGTGATTTTGCAATGACCCATTTGGGCACACGGGCCACCCAGTCTGCTTTTCCTGAACTGATGTCCCTGGCCCTGCCCTTAAAGGTGCTGCCAGGACACACATCCTTCTCCGAAGGGCCACTGTGAGGTCCCTCCTGATCACTGTCACTCTTTCCCCCAGGACACCGCAGGGCAAGAGCGGTACCGTACCATCACCACAGCCTATTACCGGGGCGCCATGGGTTTCATCCTAATGTATGACATCACCAATGAGGAGTCCTTCAATGCTGTGCAGGACTGGTGAGCAGCCCTCCCAACCCAGAAGATAAAAGGATCTCAGAAGCGTGAGCCTGGAGGGGGCTGGAGCTGTGCTCAGTGGGTAGGGTGCCTGGCTGGTTCAGACAAAGCTTTGAGTTCATCTGTGGCACCAAAAAAAAAAAAAAACACAAACAGAAAACAAAACAAAAAACAGAACAGGAGTCGGGTGGGACACACCATGCATGTGGTCTGTTTCCAAGGCTTCAGGTTGTGGAAGGAACACAAGAAGGTGACCAGTAAGTTAGAAAAGGGTTTTCCCAATGTCCATCCAGGCAGTGGTAGGTGAGGTCTGTGGTCCCAGAAAGCAGAGGCAGGGACTTGTCTGAGATCAAGTGACTCCCTGGCCATGCACTTGCCCATCTTGTGTGAGAACCTGGAATCTCCATCCTCAGTACCACACAGTAATTACATCAGACCTCAGCATTCGATGCAGTGGAAGCCAGACACCATCCCAATGTGGGAGGCCGAGAGGTTCAGGACAACCTGGGCTCATGCTGAAAGAGGCGGGCTCTCTCAGCAGGGCTGGGTCCTCCAGCTCCCTCCTCAGCCTCTCACCGCCTCCCCCAGGTCCACTCAGATTAAAACTTACTCATGGGACAACGCCCAGGTTCTGCTGGTGGGCAACAAGTGTGATATGGAGGACGAGCGCGTGGTGTCGTCAGAACGTGGCCGGCAGCTGGCTGACCACCTGGGTGAGTACCTCCATCAGGCTGGCCACGGACCCCCTGTCACCCAACAGCCACACTCCCAGGGTCTCACAGATCAGGGCATGGGTTGAATCCAGGTGATTCACACTTTGGAAAACTAGGCCCTACCCAGGAGGCTTTGCCCATGGGTTAGTTTCACGGGGCTGAGCCTGCGAAGTTTTTGGACTAGAAAGGGAAACGGGCAGAGGAGGCAAGCCATGCTTCCTACGGGAAGGAAGAGTGCTACAGGCAGGGCCAACCTCTCAAGGTACAGACTAAGGGACAAACAGCCTGCGCAGTAACGACAGCGGAACATGATCGCCCCCTAGAGGAAATGTGGCTGCCACCCTGTGCTGAGGTTGTATGACCCCAGGGGAGGGAAGCACAGCTCTGAGTGTCTCTGGAAAGGGACCATGGAGCCCAGCTTGGTGGCTGGTGGGAGGAGTGCCTCACCAGGGTGGTCAATACTGTCCAGAGGGAAGGGTGGTAAGGGAAGGTTCACCCAGTCCGGTATGGCCTCCCTTCGGACTCCAGCGCCTTCAAGGGAGTGGGCGTGGCCCCCAGAGAAGGGCGGTGTAAGTGGGTGGCAGAGGTGGCTCTGCTGCCACTCCTCCATTCCCCCAATGCAGGGTTTGAGTTTTTTGAGGCCAGCGCCAAGGACAACATTAATGTCAAGCAGACCTTTGAACGTCTGGTGGACGTGATCTGTGAGAAGATGTCGGAGTCGCTGGACACTGCGGACCCCGCAGTCACCGGCGCCAAGCAGGGTCCACAGCTCACTGACCAGCAGGCACCTCCCCACCAGGACTGTGCCTGCTGAGCCTCCCCACCCCCACACGCCAGGGGCCAGCCTCCCATCCCCTATCGCCCTATTTATTATTGTAGCTGTTTATTTATTGAGGATGTGCCCTGAGCGCACCCCTTCCCACCCTGTACATATCTCCACCTCCGCTCTGCTGTCGTGGATTGTGGTCACCACTTCCCTTCAAGACCCCCCCCCCCCCGTTTTTTGTTTTTGTAAACCACCCCATCCACAGTTGTCGGTTGTTTAGAGGGGATCAGATGCTTCTCCTTAGCAGGCTGGAAGGCTGATGGGAGATGGTGGGGCTTGTCAGCCCTGAGGCTGGGGGACTGCCATGTGGACCACCGGGTTGATGGGCTGGCATCCTTCTTGCCTCGGCCTTCTGCCCTATGCTTTATCTTTGGGGTAGATGGGTACAGGGGAGGGATATATTCACTACTCTGGGATACCCCCAAACCTGTTCTGATGTCACGAGTGTCAAACGTGTCCCCTACTTCCTTAGAAATTATGAACACTACACACAGATCAATAAAGCAAATGGACCTTGCTCTCTGCCTCACCTGTCCCACAAGGCGGTCCTTGCGATTAAAGAGAGAATTTAATGAAACTTCCACACCACTGCCCAGCCTCCCATCAAGTTTTCTGAGGCCACACCAGATCCCATTCCAAGGCCGTGGGGCATGTCCTTGCCTTTGTTCCCAGGTCTAGGGAGCTTCAGGGAGGCTGCTTGGCCCAGGGTCGAGTCAGTATCAAAATTCCAGGCTGATGAGGACTTTGTGGCCTCAGTGAAAAGCCTGGGGACCGACAGCCAGTCGCTGCTGGCTGCTGTTCCACATCAGGAAACTGAGTCTCTGTGGTAGCCTCAAAATGGACCGCTGGTCCAGGTGCACTCGATCTGGGGTTTGGAAGCTCTGACCTGCTTCGGAACCTCCATGGGAGGGCGTCCATCGGCCTACTCATCTGCTGGACTTCATGTTCAGTTTCCACAGCCCGGAGTTGGAAACGGTTCAGGGTCCTGTTGTGGAGCAGATGAACAGTCACACACGGACACGGGGCAGAGGCCACACCTCCTTACCTCCCCAGCCCCCTCACCCGGGGGCTGAGCTCACCCGGTACTTCAGGTAGGAGAGGTACGTGTCCCAGCCCAGTGTCAGCCCATTGATATAGGTGACTCGGAAATGTGATGGGATGAAGAGGAAGTTCACCAACTGGGCAGCTGGCCACACGCACCAGTCAGCCTGTGGGAAAGTGGGGCCACGGTGAGGACAGGGTGGCTACCAGGGGCAGGGCTAGGAGAGTGGGTGGTGCCAAGGCCTTGAAGGTGGGTCTGGGAGGTGCAGTGGGGGTGGAGTCACATTGAGAAGGTTCCCCCCCTTGGGCACGCCCACCTTGTAGAAGTCCCAGAATTTAGCCTGCAGCTCCTCATAGCTCTCTTCCAGCTTCTGGCCTTCCAGGCTGCCAAGGCCTGAGTAGAGACCAAGAAGTGAACGTAAGGACTGAGGTGGCTGCAAGGCAGGGGCTGGGTGATTGTGTCCCAAGCACAGCTCCAGGGTGGGTCAGGGGAAACGCCAGCCTGGTGCCAGGGACCCCGAGTTACTTACAAAAACCGAAGACACATGCTTTAGGAGGTCTAAAGCCAGAAGCCCAGGGACCATTTCACCCATCAATCCAGCCTCAGTCCCACCACACCCCTGTCCCTCAGGGCTCACTCTCCTGCATGTACTCCTTCACCCCTAAACTGATGGCAGGCAGCCTTGCACCCAGGCTACCCCAATAGACCCTCGGGCATCGTCCTTGCCACTCCTTTCCCCATTGGTTCCCTAACCCCTTAGACTTCCAGAGGGTCTGACTCTATCGCAGGGATACCTTCGAAGGAGAACATGAAAATGCAGTATGGTTGTAATCCCAGCCCTGGTTGGGGGAAGGCAAGGCAGGAACGTCACAAGTTTGGGCCAGCCTTGGCTACACAGTGAGCCCTTCCCTGTGTAAACAGTTACCTTTAATTGTCACCTTGACTCAGTCTAGAGTCACCTGAGTCTCCAGCAGATGTTTACATGGGTTGTATGTGTCCGCCTGTGGCGTGCTTGCTGACTTATCTAATTAACTGCTATGGGGAGACCGGGGATGCTGGACTGGGCAAGGGTAGACAAACGAAGTGCATTTGAGCGAGCAATCGTATCTGTCACTCTGGCTGTGATGTGACTAGC
Source organism: Lophiomys imhausi (assembly GCA_907164525.1). Classification (NCBI taxonomy): domain Eukaryota; kingdom Metazoa; phylum Chordata; class Mammalia; order Rodentia; family Muridae; genus Lophiomys; species Lophiomys imhausi. Next base: position 383,817 of record CAJQZJ010033979.1, on the reverse strand, counting down.
TGTGTGAAGGCCCTGCCTTGATTTTCCCATAACTGTAGCTGAAATAAACCCTTTCTTTCCCAGGCTCCTTTGACACACACCTTTAATCCCAGCACTCCAGAGGCTTCCCAAGCACAGTCAGCCTGGTCTACATACATATGAGTAAGCCAGCTTGAGCTACATGGTGAGGCCCTGTCTCAAAATGGGACCGGGGGATGGCTATCTGCCACCAATTGGGTGGCAAACTCAAGACAGCCTGGGCATATGACACTCCACTGAACAAAA
>CAJQZJ010033979.1:348309-383543 GCA_907164525.1 Lophiomys imhausi | reverse complement strand
GAAACCCTGTCTCAAAACAGAAAACAAAACAAACAAGAACAACAGAAAGAAGAAAAGCCCATCAGTATTCCTGAGCACAAACCAGGCTCTGCCCATCTGGACCTCTGAAGCCAAAGTCCCTGGAGCTCCTTACCCAGAAAGTACCAGACACCCAGCACGGGGGATGCCACCACCTGATCCACGAGGACCTTCTTCATGACACTCGGGAGGCTCCGCAGGCCAGAAGCTGGGAGAAGGCGGTCCAGCCACAAGTACCAGAAGTGCAGGAAGGGTCCCATGCTGCAGCCCATGGCGAACATGCTGGCTGTGGACAGGGACAGTCAGGGCAGACCCTCCTGGAGAGGTGCTGGGGGCCCTCTGGAGTGAGTGACCAGTCTCATGAGAATGGATGTCCGGTCCCCAGGGTGACTGACAGGTCCCATGAGAGTGGATGCGCGGTCCCCAGGGTGACTGACAGGTCTCATGAGAGTGGATGCCCGGTCCCCAGGGTGACTGACAGGTCCCATGAGAGTGGGTGCCTAGTCCCGAGGGTGACTGGAGGGTCCGTTTCGTCCGAAGACCGTAAGGCTCACCTGAGCGCCGCGCGTTGAATCTCTGTCCCGGGCGCGCGCGCACCTCCCAGGCCTGTCGCACGCCGTCGCCCGCGGCCATGAGCGTGCCGCAGCCCAGCGTGTTGGTGACGAGCAGCGCGCGGCCCTGGAACAGCGGCCTCCCCGCGCCCAGCGCCTTCCGAGCCCAGCGCCAGCCGCCCGGAGCCATCGCCGCAACAGGCACACTGGGGAGCCACTGCCGCCTGCGAACCGCCCAAAACGGAAGTCCTGCTTTGCTTTACCCGCCCTTTTCCTGTTCTCAGTGGACCAATAGGAGAGCGGATGTGAGTCTCGCGGACTCTCGCGGTGTCCCGCCCCCTGAGCCGGGCTGGCCAATCGTGGGCCTTTGTCACCCGCTGAGCCGGGACTGACGGCTGAGGGCGCTTCAACCAAAGCCTCCTGGGAGGCGGGGGGGGGGGGGGGGGGGGGAGGGCTCGTGCACAGCTGCTCCAACTTGACCTTGGCATGACCTCTCCTGTGGTCCTCCAAGCTGGTCCGCGGTTCAAGGACCCCATCTAACCCCAGCTGTTTGAGACCTGTTCTCATGTAGCCCAGGCTGGCCTTGAACTCCTCCTGCTGCGTCCAGCGCCGTCCCACATGCCTGGGTTTTGAAGAGTTCATTAGGCAGAAGACGAATTCACGTATTGATCTCGTCACAGCTACTTTGTGTCGTTGCAGAAAGGAACATCTGTACTTCCTTTATTCGTTAACTGTTTCACAAGCCATCACTGTTCTCAGATGCCCAGGCTGGGATTCCAGCTACCAATGATCCCACCTGCTCTTAGCTAGAAAAGTCTTATTTCCTCCTACAGTGAACACATTTCCCGCAAAGAAGTCTCTGCCCCATCCTCAGTTTTGTACTTTGGTATATGCAAAGCTAGAAATGAATCCATAAAATTGTGTTCTGCCTAGGGAACGCCTACTCACTCTTCAAAACATTCTAAAATGGGTATTTTTAAATGTTTATTTTAAAATTTTATGTACATTTTTTCATGTACAGGTTTCTGACTATATGTAGGTCTGTGAGGGCGGCAGAGCCTCTGGAACTGGAGTGAGAGACAGTTGTGAGCTGCCATGTGGGTGCTGGAAACTGGACCCGGGTCCTCTGGAAGAGAAGCCATGCTCTTAACGCTGAGCCATCTCTCCAGCCCTAAAATGGCTATCTTATATAGACCATTAACCCACACACCCCACCCCTCCCTCTATGGGCATCTCAAGGTGTAATGGTCAATGCTGTCAATCTGACAGGATCTAGAGTCACCCTGGAGACAAGCCCCCTGGGCTATGTGAGGGATCCTCTGGAGCAGCAGTCTCAACCTTCCCAACCATGTGACTGACCCTTTAACACAGTTCCTCATGTTGCAGTAACCCTCAACCATAACATTCTTTTTATTACTTATAACTGTAATTTTGCTAGTTATGAATCGTAATGTAAATATCTGATACACAACCCACAGGTTGAGAACAACTGGTCTAGACTGTGTTAGCTGAGGTGGGAAGATCCCCCTGAATGTGAGTGGTACCATCCCATGTGCTAGATTTCAGCAAGAATTAAAAAGGCAAAAGTGGCCAGACCTGGTGGCCCACACCTTTAATCCCAGCACTCAGGAGGTAGAAGCAGGAGGATATCTGTGAATTTAAGGCCAGCCTGGTCTACACAGAGAAAGAAAGCCTCTCTTGAAAAACAAAAACAAATGCCAGAAGAGAAAAAGAAAGGAAAAAAGGTGGGCGGAGCATCAGATTTTTACCTGCCTGATTCCGGACTGTTCGTACAGTACTTCAAGTTCCTTCCTACTTACACCCCCACCCCATGGACTATATTCTCACAGGGTGAGCCAGCACAGGCCCTTCCTTCCTTCAGTGGCTTTTGGATCTTGTCACACAATGAAAACAAAACTGCATTAAACTCCAGGGCATGGGACACAGTGTGCTGAGCATGTGCATAGCCCCGGATTACACATTAAAGACAGAGACGTGAGCTCAAACTCCGGGGAAAAATGAATCACAGCAATGAAGATGATTTCGTCAATGAATTAAAACTCAGCACCATTTGAAAACAAGGCCAGGTTCTTCATTATGAGGGCGAGTTTTGAGTCTGGGTTTTGTGGGGTGTGTACAGGATTTTCATGGGTGGGAGGCACCTCTTCAGGGCTCTGGATTTGAAACTGACCAGCTGGGCTCTTGTTTTTCTTGGAACAATGACCTTTACTTATAGCAGACCTCCCTGGGGGGATCGGCCACGGAGGAGCAGATGTCTGGTTTCTCCAGTCCCTGGAGGGGGTGAAAGGCTAGGATTTGGGGCCCTATGAGGAGACCCCCCCCCCAGCTGAACTCCATGATCCATGCCCAGCTTACCTGGTACAACTGGCACACAGAGCTCAGGAGCTGACTGAGGTCCTTCAAAGGTTTCTGTAAACCACAGGAGAAACTGTTAAGCACAGCTGAGTGGGATGCACTGGAGTGCTGAGGCAGGAGGATCATGGAGACTTCCGGGACAATCTCACTAGTACTGAATGAACTAGGCAAGGGTAGCTGATCTCTTTCTGATATGGAGCTTCAAGGTGCAAAGGCTCTTGTGTGAGACGGGGCCAGAGCCGAATATGGGGTGTCTGTGTTGGTTTTTGTTGTTTCGTTGTTGTCTTTTTTTTTCGGAGTACTTTTTCTAATTAAAATGCTATTTTTAGATTTATTTATCTAATTCCATGTGTAGGGGTGCTTTGCCAGCAAGTATGTCTGCGCACCATGTTTGTGCAGTACCCGTGGAGGCCAGAAGAGGGTGCGGGAACCCCGGAGCCGGAGCGCAGGCCGTGAGCGGGAACTCGAACCCGGGCCCTTGGCAAGAGCAGCTGGTGATCTAACCCCTGAGCCTCGACCCACTGAGGATGCCAGGGAACACGTCGCCATGCCCAGCTTTTTACATGGGCCCTGGGGACTTCAACTCAGACCGCGTTGTCACCCTGGCCCTGATCAGCTGGGGAGTTCTTACCTCATTGACCAGGACCCAGGGCACATACTCATGGGGCGGCTGCAGGGCGTCGGTGAGCTGGGCGTTGGTGTGCATGAGCTGCGTGCCCCGCTCCCCAGTGGCACACTCCATGATGCTCTCTGGGGACACCTCCGGAGCATATACCTGCAGGCACTGTGAGAAAGGAAGGGCCCAGTACTCAGTTCCCCCTTGTTATCTCTCCATCAGTCCCCGAGTGGCCCCAGACAAGCCTCTTCCCTCACTGCCCAGAGGAGACCGTTGTTTAGCACAGAAACAGGCCTGCCCATAGGGCACTCCCTGACTGCCTGGGTGGAGGTCCCTGAAGCTTCGGGTGCTGTCGCCTCCCCCACAACAAGGGATCTGCAGCCTGCGGCCCCTGGTAGTCATTACCTCAGAGTCTTTGCACATGCTTATCCCTCTGCTGGCATCACCTTTCTTATTCTTTCCCAGGTGTCTCTCTCCCAGGTGCTCACCCTCCTTCACTCTCCTTTCCCACCAATGGAGCAGGGCTGAGAGTGTCCCACAGGCTCCGGGAGGAGGCCTGTGTCTGGTAAGCCATGGGTGCGATGGGAGAGCCGTGAATCACCCCTTTGGGAGTTATTTCCCACAATGCCCTGGGAGGCAGGAGCGGCCTGGCTTATCTCCTGTCACCTGTGTCCTGTGTCCACCAGAACCTTAGGTTCTGCTCACAGACCTAAGGTTTTCCCATAGAGATGAGAGCATCCAAGACTAGGGGCGTGGCTCAGGGGTGGAGCCACTGCCTACAATTCCCCAGTGAGGAGCTGGGAGCGTGGCTCGGGGGTGGAGCCCTGCCTAGAATCCACCAGTGAGGGGCTGAGGGCGTGGTTCGGGGGTGGAGCTCTGTCTAGAATCCGCCAGTGAGGGGCTGGGGGCGTGGCTAGGGTGGAGCCTGCCTGGAAGGTTCCCCCCCCCCGACAGCCCCCAGCTTCCCACTCCTAGCAGCTCACCGGTCCCAGTTTCTTCTCCATGTCCTCCATCTCCTCCATACACACGATGGTTAGGAACGCCATCTCCTTTCCCAGCTTATCCAGCAAGCAGGCCTGGAGAGGCAGGCAAAGGTGGTCGGGAGGAAGTGACCAACCCCGCTGCCCTCCACTGCCGATCTACACTCCAGCTCACCTCCACCTTGTTCAGCTTACACTCCAATTCCCCATGCTGGCACGTGAACTCCCACGTGCCGCTGACATTTCTCTCCTGCAAGGTGAGAAACAGGTTACTTGGCGTCCCTGTCCCCCGGCCACCCTCTTGCCTCAGTTTCCCGTCTCCTGAGCACCTGTGCGTTCCCGTAGGGCACCAGGGTAATGTTGATGATTTCCATAACCATTAGCCAGGTCGGGAACAGATCTCGGACCAGGAAGTAACGACAAGCTCCGCACAGGGACTCATAATAGAGACTGACATTGACGAGCGGTGCGGGGGGGCACTGGGCGTGGCCCGAACAGGCACAGGTCGTGGGCCTGAAGGGAAGAGAGGCGTCAAGGTGTGGCCCCGGTCATCTTGAGGCCTGGGAGCTTCGTCGCCCCTCAGAGGGCAGCTGGACGCCTAGGGTTCTTTCAGCCTGTGGCACTGGAGACCAGACCCAGAGGCTTCTTTGCGCATGCTCAGCGAGCGGTCTCCCGCTGAACCACGCCCTGGACCCTTTGAGGTTTTCTGGAGTCTAAGTCGTGTTCCGCAATCACAGTTTATCTACAAAACGGAACCTGGCAGGCTTTCAAACTGGTGCTCAGTGAATGCACAATCCTTGACTGCATTCAGTAAGCGTTAAGACACGTATATTTCTAGCACTCGGGAGGCAGAGGCAGGAGGAGTTCGAGAGCAGCCTGGTCTACACAGTGAGTTCCAGGACAGTCAGGGCTATACAGCTCACTGTGTCTCAATCCTGACCTCCCAAAAAACCAAAACTGCAAACCAAACCAAATCAAAATAATAAAACAAGAAAAAGAAAGTAAAAGAAAAATAAGATATGCATATTTCTAGTTGCTACTCTCAACACTGTTTGGAAGTGCACACTCTGAAGCTAAATGCATGCTCTTCCTTTTTTTTTTTCCGCAGAGCTGAACCGATGCCTTTCACCCACGCAGACTCTTTATTTATTCTTCCTCTCCTGGGACCCGGGGAAATTTCACCCCGTCGGCCGCCCGCCTAGACCCAGGAGGTGCATAATGAGTGCGGAGACTTCCGGTTCCCGGGGAGGGCGTGCCCGAGCCTGAGCAAGGCGCTGGGCGTGCGGGGCATGTGTTTGCTCCGTGTCAGAAGCACGCCAGCCCTCCCTTCTTCGGCTGGAACGCACACAGTAAGCAACAAGAATTGCGTGAGGGTGGAGATGAGCCAGTGGCTCAACAGGTCTGGAGCAGAAACCGCCCCCTCAACTCACGCCCACCCCTCCGCTCTTGGTTCACACGTATACCGTAGGTGGCTGATAAATGCTCAAGCGAGGAGGGCAGGGGATAGCTGCGTTTCTCAGACCTGCGATGTGGACACAGTGCCCAGTGTCCAGGGACTGGATTGCGGGTGGCAGCGTTCCCTGGGGACCTTGGAGTTCCCGAATGGATACAAGGAACTCGCCTTCGCGGATAGAGTAGCGGGCGCCTGATCTTTGGCAGCTCCTGTGCGTCGCTGTCCCTACCTTGCAGGTTGCGCGCTCGGAGGATGCTTGCAGCGAGGACCCCCTGGCTGCTCTGGGAGCCTCAGGTAGAAGCAGCAGTAGCAGCAGCAGCAGCATAAGGGGCAGGCATAGCAGGAGCGGAGACCGGGTCATGACTGCTGAGCAAAAGGCTGGCAAGACTGCTGGCCTCGGCTGCGAGGCGGGAGACTTTAAGCAAGTGGAGGCCCCGCCCCCGAGACCACGCCCCCGGGCTCCTTCTACCCCTGGGTCTCCGCTCCTGCAGGCTCCACCCCAGCCAGGTGGGGGCCCGAATCACGTGGCTCCGGCCCCTGTCCAGCCTCCCGTGCTCCTCCAAGGCCAGCTTGTCCCTTCACGTGAGGCTTTTGGATCAGGGACAGCAGGGGACACTCCAGACACCGACGGGCTTGCCATGTCCTTGCCTGTAGCTCGGAGGAGGTGGGGGGTAACACCCTCATCGCCTGGCTAACCCCCCCCCCAAACCCAGGGTAGGGCAAGCCAGCCCCGCCCAGCACATCCCCCACCTCCGCTGATTCAGGCTGGACCGCAGCACAGAAGTCACCTCAGGCAGGACAACTTCCTATCTCTGAGGTCCAGGGCCCTGGCTTAGGGCGGGCCATGGTTCTAAGACCCTGGTACTGGGGAGCCAGACGCCCGGTGAGGGGCCGGGACGGGCCTGGACTCGTGCACCCTGCCTCCTTCCGTCAGCTGGGGCTTCCCATTCGGTCAAACGGGGCATGACTGACACGTGGCTGCGGATAGAGCCACCTGAAAGGGGTCGGAGGTGACCTAGACTGGGCCTGGGGCCTGCACACCAAGTCAGGATGAAAGCCAATGGCGAGGGGGCTCAGGGGCGGTGACAGGCCACTGAACAGCAGCCGCAGGGAAGGTTCCAGCCCAGCTGGTAACTGAAGCTTGGGCGGGCGAGCTGGTTAGACAGCCAGCTGCTGAGGGGGCGGCGACTGCCTGGGTTCCACAACTGATAGTGACAGTGACAGCTACGGGGATCTGTTCTAGCCAGGACAGTCTTCCAGAACCACACAGGCCGGCTGGGCGGAGCCTCCACCCGAGCCAGGACCCCAGCAGGACATTGGCTGCCTCTTCTGCTGTCTCTCCAGGTAGCAAGCCTGTGATTTTCTCCTGCCTCAGCTTCCCAGGCTGTGGCACCGCAAGGTCGCTTTTCTCTTAGGTCACTCACAGCATACAGCCAGGACGAAGGAACTCACAGGGGACTGGGTCAGAGACGGGCTCTGGCCATTCCTGTCCTGAACCTGAAAGCGCTCTCGGATGGTCTGGGGCAGGGTGGGGTGTGAGTACTTAGCACGAGCTCCTGGGCACCATTCTTGAGGGTCTCCACCCCAGGGCAGGACTGTTAGGGTCAGAAGTCTTGCTAATGAACACAGACACTTGGGACCTGCCCAAAGGTGCCCAGAGGGCTGGAGTATGGCCCCATCACTCAGGGACACTAGACCATGAGACACCCGCCTGGGTGACTTGAGAGCTCTTCCAGAGGAGGAAGTTCGGGACAGTGTGGGTGTGACTTGAGGACACAGCTGGTGCCTGCCTGAGCAGCCTGGGGCTGGGGAACCTGGAGAGGGGCTGTTCGTAGGTCTGGGGTACCCAGGCACACCAGGCTATGGGCAGGGCAGGGCACGGGTACAGCGCTACGCTGCATGACAGTGGGCAGGCCACAGGGGCTGTGAATCTGTCTCAAGAACACTCTTCCGACAGGTACAATGTTTCATGTTTGTATCAATAAACGTACCGTACAAAACACACTGCCCAGCAGGCCTGGGCAGGTGTAGGGATCAGGGACAGGGACATACCCAGGGCCCTTGTCCAAAAGGGGAGACGATTGCACAGTCGGGAGAACAGCGCAGGGCCTGGGCGGGGGCCAGAGTTCGGATTCTGCCCTCCAGAGGTGGGGCTTCTCGGCAGCTGCGGGGTAACCCCTTGAGGCTGGTTTCACTTCGACCTTACGAGGGGAAGTTGGGGTCCGTGGGGGCGGGTCCCGCCCGGCCCCGAGTGTCCAGGCCTGAGTTCCTGGAAACCGCCCAGCGCAGTTCCTTCCTGACCCCGGGGCTATGGCTTGAAGAAGTGGGACACCCAGGCCGGTGGCCCCGCAGCCTCTGTAAACATGGCAGGCGCAGTGGGAGGAAGAGCCTCCTGTGTATGTTCACCAGGGGAGGGGATTCGGAGTCAGGGGCATGGACAGGGAAGAGGCAGGCGGGATGGGGGTGCTCAGCGGGCTGCAGGTGGTGGGCCAGGCCCGGGGGCGCGCACAGGGTGCGCAAGGGTTACGGTGAGTGCGTCGTTGTGCTGCACGAGTGACGCGTGCTGGTAGTGCAGCACCAGCTCCTTCAGGGACCCGTATAGGTTGTAGGGCTCTGCGAAGCCAAAGCCAGTGGCTGTGCGGTAGATGACGCAGTGCTTCGTGTCACCGTCCACCCTGCGTGGCCGAGAGGGCGGGCGGGTGGCTCAGAGGGAGGCCATGCCTGCCCGTGCACCCGACCTGCTTCCCCCTCCCCGGCTGCCTCTGCAGGCCAGCACACAGCGGGCGTCAATGCACGCCCTGGGAACTACCCAAACCCAGCCCCGCACTCACACCACGGAGCATGCGTAACAGCCCCGCTGGCTGCTCTCCCGGATGAGGAAGGTCCCGTCCCGCTTGCCACTCAGCATGTCCTCGGCCTGTGTGCGGTTGATCTTGCCCACGTACCACGTGCGTTCCTCGTGGTGGGGGAGGGCGTCCTCATCCTCCATCAGGGAATACTGGCTGTGGGGTGAGGCAAGGGACCCTGGTCATTCACTCAGCAGTGCCACCGTCGTCCAGCGAGCCCTTACTCACCCACTGCCCATGCAAACGCCCCTCCCCTTTATGAAGTGCTCCTCGCTCCCTGCAGTATGGCACTCACTCCTCAGTCTCGTTCTTGATTCCCAGCCACTCGTTGATCTTCCTCTGCCGGGCACCTTTCTGGGTGAGCCACCTGGAGGGAGCAGTAGGTGAGCATGCGCAGACAGACCCTAAGGTGGGCCACAGGGGGTCGCTGCAGCCCGCTGCTTCCCCCAGCGCTGCATGCGCTGGGCGCCCCCTGGCGAGCGGGCCCAGGAGCACGGCGCCACTCACACGAGGTACTGGTCCCGGATCTTGCGCAATTGCATGAGGTCGGGCTTGAGGCTGTTCATGCGCTTGTCGATCTCGCGGTTGTCAGAGGCCTGTGCCCGCAAGTCCTGCTCCAGCTTCGTGCGGCTCTCATGGATCTCTGCGATGCGAGACTTGAGGCGCTCGGAGTTCAGCAGGATCCTGAGAGGAGGGCACAGCGAACTCCTACATACCCTCCAAAGCCTGTTTCCACGGATCACCCATGTCCTTGGTGGAACCCCCACTGCCCTCCTTTCCCTCTTGCCCTGTGCCCACACGCACCTCTGCATCTCCTTCTCATTGCCCTCTCGCCGGAAGCGCTCCAAATACTCCTTGCTGCACTTTTCCTGCGTCTGGCCCTGTTCTTCAAAGATCTTGATGGTCTCATTGAAAGCCTCTATGGCTGTGCGCTTCATCTGAAGCTCCTAGGGATGGGGTTGATCTCAGTAATTCGCAGGACTCTCTAAAGCCCCTCATTAGGAGCAAATGATAATTTTGCTGTCTCCCTCACTGGGAATAACTTCTTCTAGTGCTGGCTGGCTGCAGTCAATGAACCCCTACTCTACCTACAAAACCCCACTCTCTAAACCCATCCTTCCTCACACCTTTTTCTAGGAACTCCAAAACCTGAGCCTCTGAGCAGCACCAGGAAGTGAATGGTGTCTAGCATTTAGAGCTGGGGACAGGAATGATGACAACTGGCTTGGGCCACCCCTCTGCACCTCAGTCCTCCATGTGTAAGGCCTGGGTACCTGGGAGGTCCGCGTGTATTCCTCATACAGCTGGTCATACTCGCGGCTCTTGTCCTGGTACTGCTGGTGGTAGACCTTGAGCTGGGCACCGACGGCCTCTACGCTGTCCTCCTTCACCACCTGGTCCTGGGACCCGGGACACATCATTAGTGGGTTTCCCTCCTGAACTCAGCCTGGCCTAAAGCCCGGCTGGCCCCTGCGCAGATCGCACCTGCTGGTACTTGGACACTGGATAGAGGAGGCGTGTGTCCAGCTTGGCATTGTACTGTGCCAGTGACTCATGGCGGTAGTGGGAGATGAGTTCCACCACGGAGCAGAAGGTAAGTGGCTCTGAGAAGCCATAGTGGCCATCCCGGTGGAAGACTTTGATCAGCTTGTTGTTCCCTCCTTTCCTGTGTGTGGAGTGGGGGTCATCACAGTGGGAGGAGTCCCACAACCTGTGACCCTCCACTGCCTGGGCACCCGCCCTACCTGAGGGTGAGTGTGTACTCTCCTTGGATCTTGCTTGATGCATCTCGGACCAAGAAGGTGCCGTCAGGTGTGTCCCGGAGCCTCTCATTTACCTCTTCCCTGGCAGACACGGGCATGGAGCCACTTACCCGGCCTGTCCCGCCCCCCATGTACATACAAAACCCACTTTTCGCAGCAGCAGAACTACCTGGAGATATCTCCCCAATACCACTCTGCATCCTGAAGCGATGGTGGGCTCCCGCCATTGGCCAGGGCTGTGGGGGCTGGCTTTGTCTTAGAGGGTTTAGGTGGCAGTGCTGGGGGACAGAAAAACACGTGTGCATGATGTACCGAGTCACCCACACATTAAGCACTAGCTGAATAGGACACAGCTACAGACCTGACCTGCCCACCAATGAGAACAGGGTCAGGGTAAGGGCTACCACCTGGGGGGGCGGCGTCCTGCTCATCCACATGTTCCTGCACCAGCCTCTCCAGCAGCAGCACGGGGAAGTCGGGCACAGTCTCGCTCCTATGGGCAAGTGGGGGGGGGGCGGTCAAGGCCTGGGAGTGACAGATGCACCATGCACTCCAGCCCACATGTGTGCACAAAGTTGGGACGGCGGACAACAGTTGGCAGTGTGGGACGACAGGTGTGGCCAGGCAAGTGCGATAGGTGCTCCATATGTGCTAACCACAACAAAAGACGAGGAAGTAACTCCATGGCCAGAGCTGCACGCTGGACCTGACCCGTCTGCTTGTAGCCCCCTCGCTCTAGCCCCTAGACCCTGGTCCCAGCGGCCCCCAAGAGCGTCCATCCCACAGAAAAGCCCCGCCCATCCGCACCCAGGCAGCCTCGCTCCCTTCAGGCCTGGCCTCTCTACTCTCCCCGGCCCCGCCCACCTAGAGACCCCAAGGCTTTTGGTCTCATGCGGCCCGCTCGCCCATCGACAGCCCCGCCCACTCACCCGTCAGCATCACCCCCTGGCGGAGGCGCGCGCAGCAACAGAGGGCCGAAGACACTGGCCAGCGTGTGGACAGCTGAAGCCGGCGCAGGCGCTCTGCGGGCCACACGGCCCAGGTGCTGCAGCAGGAAGCGCAGCGTGAGCGTCTGGTGCAGCGGCAGCGTCGGGGGTTCCAGCACCGGACCCACGGACCCCGTAGCCTCTGCAGGCAGACAGCAGGCCAGGGCTGGTCAGCCAGGCCAGTGACCACCAGCCACTTGTCCCCCACCCCTGCTCCTGCCAGGCTTTACCCCGCAGCGCCTTGTATGCCTCTGCTGCAGCCTCGGGGGTCACCACGGCTGTAGGCAACGCCAGCAGGAAGCCCTTAACAGCATCGTACAAGGTGGTACGGTCCCACTGTTCCATGTCACTCAGGGACCAGTCTGCAGGCAAGGGCAAGGAGTCATCGTCCAGCCCAGCGAATGCGCCCGCCCCTCCCATCACCAGAAGAAAGCAGGCCGAATCCCAGACCTGTCCGAGGTGCGGGCAGCTCCGGTCTGCTGTAGCATTCACTGTCCAGCCCTGCGGGAAAGGGACCCACATGACTGGCCAACATAAGTCACACTGGCTCAGGACACTTCCCCACTGGGAGTCACCCCTTCTCCCCGCTAACAAGGAAGCCCACAGAATCCCGGCTCGGCTTCTTCCCACGCAAAGACCAGGACAGTTCTGGTGGAAATGAGTCCCCACCCCCAAAACGGGCAGAGGGCTAGGACCACAGTCAGGCCAAACCTCACCTGCTTGCTCAATGGCTTCTACCAGCTTCACCAAAATGGGGGGAGCAGGGTCGGGTGGGGAGAACTGCTCTGCCAGGTCTGCCAATGTGAGGCCTGGAAGGAAGGGACAGGACATGAGCCCCCAAACCCTCTATGCCTGCTGGATTCGGATGTGGGGCCACAGGGAGAGGGCTGATTTAGTGGGAATTATCTCTGAAGCTGACCACAAGGAATGTACAAGACCGAACAGTGGGTGACCCAGTGGCTAGCAAAAGGTGAATGAAAGGTGTGGGAGTGGACATCCCTCCCTCCAGCACTCAGGTATGAAGGCAAGAGGATGGCCAGTGCCAGGCTAGCTGGGGCTACACAGAACCTGTCTCCAAGACCAAAAGAAGTGGCAGTAGAGACAGTTTCTGTATCAGGCTGGAACCCGGCAGAGAAGCAAGGACTAGCCCACTGCACCACACAATGCCTGGCTCTACAGACGTCTGTGGTTACACCCGTGTGGTTTTGCAGTGATTTTGTGTGGCAGCGACTGAAACTCAGACAGGTTTGGCTCTACTGTGGTCCGCTGTGCAACCCTCAGTGCACGGCTCACCTTCTCTGGGCTTTAAACTTTGAAGGAAATAGCCAGAGAGTAGTATCTTTTTGTTTTACATTTTATTTTTGAGACAGGGTCTCACTATATAGACCGGGCTGGCCTGGACCTCACAAAGATCCCCCTGCCTCTGCTTCCTAGAGTGCTGGGCTCAAAAGCCCTGGCCACCAAATCTGATGCTCTTTTGTTCTGCTCTGAAGCTCTGAAGCGGAGCCCCACTATGCAGGACAGCCAGCCCCAAACCGGCAGAAATTCCCTGGTCTGGGCCTCTCCAGCCCTGGGATGGCAGGCGCCCCCCACCCAGCCAACCCCGCCTCCGGGCCCAGCCCCCTCCCAGCAGAGCTGGTCCCCAGCAGGGCAAGGCTGTGCCTGCCCTACCATCTGGGTTGGCTCTGGCCCTCTGCAGGGACGCCCTGGCACGCAGCAGAGGCAAGCCAGGGCCTGCGGGGCCTCTGAGTGGAGTCGGCCCAGCTGTAGGGAAAAAAAAAAAAAAAGAAACAAAGCTCCCAAACGGGCAGGAGGCGGGAGGAGGTGGGCAGCACCCTGCCTGTAGGGGAGGGAAGACACAACAGCCAGGGACCCCAATGCCAAATGGGGAGGCCCCACTGGTAAAGACCTCACCCCCTCTGCAAGACGCAGGGGAATACTCAGGGAGTTGGCCGAGTGGTTCCAGGAAGTTCTTCAGGGCCTGGAGGTGTGGCCTTTGCTGATGGGGAAACCGAGGCAGCCCAGAAGGTTTGAGGGTGAGGCGGGGCATGTGAGGTGGCTGGACCTTGGCCAGGCTAGGGAGGGAGGCGCCTGTTACTGGGGCAGCCACAGGCTCTGGCTGTGAGCCCGGATGGGCTGGGGCCCTGCAGCTCTCAGGGCCAGGCCTGGGCTCTGGGGACGCCAGATGCTGCATGGCCTGAGCCAACCTCCCAGGCCTCAGCTGGGCTGCAGACCCACCCGAGTGAGGGGCTCCAGAAAGCAATATTTGTGTTGGACACAGGTTCTAGCCACATAGCCCCGGGAACTCTCTGTGATCCTCCTGCCTCAGCCTTCCCAGTGCTGGGATTACTGGCGTGTGCCCCTTCATCTGGTTGCCTGGGTGTCTTCTGCAGGCTTGTGGGGTCCTTGCCTCCCACTCTTCTGCACACCATGTGCATCTCTGAGATTAGGGCTGTTTTTGAGGCTGAGTAAGAGTAGGGTGAGCGGCTCAAACAGGGAGTACTGTCTGCAGCTTGCAGGAGGCCTCTCTATCCTACACAACACTTCTCAAGTTCCACTCCCTGCTAGCTGCTCCCTGAACCGGCCTCAGGTCCTTTGCAGCGGCCATGAACACTGCCTGGAGGCCTCTGCCCTCGGCTCTTCACCACACTTGTCACCAGAGTGACACATTCTCACTTCCCGAACAAGCAGCCTGACCAGGAGCTGTCTCCAGGGGTGAACTTGCTGACAGCAGTAAACCAACACAGGTACTCCATAAACCACCTTCCAGCCTTCCCACCAATTCACCCAAGAGAAGAGACCAGAGACCAGACTGAAGGTCTGAGAGGTCAGGTTCCTCTCCCCAAGTGTCTGCTCACCTGACTCGTAGGGTCCATCCAAGGGCCTGGCGGGCAATGGACGGGGGCCTCGTGGGCGAGGGCCTGGTCGAGCCAGGGCCACAGGTCCTAGGAACTCCACATACGTCCCAGGGAAGTCCCCTCGCTGCCGGGTGCGCTCATTGAAGCCAGGCATCCAGCCCACATTATGTGGGCAGCGCTCCCCTCCGTCTGCCACACCCAGGGCCTGCAGGGCTACCCGGCTCACCACCAGGAGATCTCCAGGGAGCAGCTCCAGGTCTTCAGGCCGCTCCCTGTGGAATGGGTACACAGCCCTGTACTGGAAGCCCTCAGCACCTGCCATGGCTGGGCCTGGAGGGGTCTGGACAGTCATGTGGCTCCCGGGGGATTCAGAGGCCCCATGGGCTGGGGTGGCCTGTGTTGGTAGGCTTGCAGACCTCTACTTCTGGAAGTCACAGGCGACCTCACGGGCCGCTCATGCCTAGCTGGCCATTACTAAAATCCACTTGTCACAGAGTCCATCATTTAGTCACCGGATCTCAGATGTCCCTGGTGTTTTCTCAAATCATTCAGCTTGTGTCCCCCATCAGATGGCTGGCTGGGGTAGGTGGATCACTCCATCATGAACTGGGCTTGGGGTGTCCAAGCTTGCTGGCTCTTCGGGTGTGCCTGACACCAGATGAGGAAACCCAGACCACAGGCTGCTACCATGCTCAGCCAGGGACGCCAGCCTAGAGGACATGAATAAGGAAGAGTGAGCCAGGCCAGAATCCCCCAGTGACCTTGGGACTGGTCCCTGTCTCAGTGTCAGTTTCCCCATCTGTACTGAGCACACTAACAGTCTTCCTTCAGGGTCGCTCGTAGCTGAATGCTTCATGGTCCCCACTAGAGGTGAGGAACCTGAAGTTCATAGTATCTGGAGGACCCCACTGATCAGGAGGAAGGCAGGCACAGATGCACGAAGGTTCAAGATCAAGGCAGGAACAAAGGCAGTGACCAATGGCCAGTTAGACTCAGGGCAGGAATGGTGCCCTGGGGGCTACTGGAGGACCCCAAGGAGGGGTTGAGCTAGCTGAGCTGTGGACTGGGTGGGTCAGCATCTAAGGAAACAGAAGCCTCGGTTCCCTGCAGGGGACAGTCACCCAGGGTGCAGGGGTGTCCCAAGCTTGCCTTAGTCTGGAGCCTTCTGGTGATGCGAGAGAGGGGAGTGCCATGAAAGAACCATGGCACCTTAGCACCACTGTAGGATGGGGGACAGGAGCTGGACTCCACCACAGTGGGTTGTAGGGTGGTGACGCTCCCCAGACGTCCTAGCCTGGGTCCCCATTCCAGCCTGCAGTTCAGTCCTCTGTGCATCCTCCTGGGGGACTGAGGGTGACAGGTCCTCGTATGGGGACAGGACAGTGCATAGACAGACAGACTGGTTCCTGCAAGACCTGATGGCAGAAGTCGCCTGCCTAGGATGCACAGTGGCGTTCAGAAAGGAGCCATCCAATAGGTGCTTAGTGTACCAAGGGGAGGGTCTGGGCTTCATCCCTAGATCTCGGGGACCCCGGGCAGGTGTCCTGGCGGGGTACAGGGCTTCATGTTCTCGAGGACCTGGAGGGACACAGTCTCTGGCCTCTTGTGCCCTGCACGTTATAGGTAGGGAAACTGGGGTTCGGAGAGGCCTCTCCAAGGAGAGCCACCCGCCCCCACGCCGTGCACGTCTGCACATGCTGGGGGGGGGGGGGCCGAGGAACCCTCAACACAAAAGGTGGGGCCCAGGGTGCACGAATACTCTGCGTGCTCACACACACGAGCAGCTAGACCCTCGTGCACCCCGAAGCCCCCCGGACGCCGGAAGTAGTCGAACCTCGGTTCGTGCCCCGAAGCTCTCCGCCCTAGTGGGACCTCCCAGCCTTGGAGACCCCGTCTCCGCCCCGCAGGCTTCACCGCATCTCGCTCGGCTCGGACCCTGGATACGTGCGGCCCCCACGTTCCTCGTGTCCCCGCCGCCGCCATCGACTCACCCAGTCGCGGCCGCCGTCGCCACCACCACTGCTGCCGCTGTAGCCGCAGCCGCGGGGTCCCTGCGTCAGCCGCCGTCGCCGCGGTTCCAAGCCGCCGGGCCCGCCCCCAGGCGGAAATAGCCGAGCGCAGTCGGGTCGTCAGGGCCGTCCTTCCACCGTCCCCCCCACCCACCATAAGAGGCGGAGCCCAAAAACCGAGGCACGCGGGTATGCTTCCGGAAACAGCCGAATATACTCCCGCGGGAATAGTGGGCTGTTGTTCGCCACGAGACAGCCGAGGGTGGCCGGAAACCGCCGAGCGCTGGGGCTGCTGGTGGGCGGGGAGACGGTCGAGGGCATACGGAAACACACGAAAGCAACCGGGTCGGAAATGCATTCCCTCCGAAGCTGGGTTCGGCAGAACTCAGTGGGACTCTGAAGTACCCCGGACAATCGGAAAATAGTTGAATGTGCTACAGCGAGTTTGTTTTTAACGAAGTTGTGAATCTGCTGGACTGCGGAGCGTGTCCGGAAAGAACCGAACGGTCTCAAATACAGGTTTTGGGAGTTGACACTCGGGAGGCCGCCGACGGCTTCCGGAAATTGCCGAAGAACGTCCAGTTCCATCAGAAGAGTTAGGCCACCGTAAGCTCAGTCCAGAGGTCTCTCGGGGAAGGAATGGATGGCGAAGGCGCTCCCATGGCAACCCTCAGCGTCCGGAAACAACCGAAGTGTCTCCGGCTCAACACGCGCGAGAACGCGGCGTATCGAAGTCCGGAAACGCGATTGTTTCCGGAACTAGCAATAGCCGCTGGCAGTTGGGGGCGTGGCTACGGGCGCTTATGAGAGCGCCGTCAGTAGGGGAGCTTGTTCGGCTGATTTCGGAGGGAATACTTATTTAGCTCAGCGCAAAGAAAGTAGGGACAGAGGGGTTGCAGCGAGGTTTGGGAGGTTAAGAGTCCTCGCTGCTCTTGCACAGGATCCAGGTTCAGTAAATTACAGCCGCAAGGCCCGACGCCCTCTGGTGCATATACACATTAAATATCCTTTCAGGGAAAATATAGAAAGATGGACTGATTCTTCAATTAAGTTATTTTACTTAAAAATAAAAAACCCACATAGGGCCTTACTGTGTAGACCACGCTGGAATTAAAGACAAGTGCTACCACGCCTAGGTTTTTAGCTTTTTTTTTTTTTTTAAAGATTTTTTGAAAACGGTCATGGTGGCGCACACCATTAATCTCAGCACTAAGGAGGCAAAAGCTGGCGGATCTCTGAACTGGAGGCCAGCCTGATCTACAAAGCCAGCCCAGGACAGCCAGGGCTATATTACACAGAAACCGTCTTGAAAAATCCAGAAAAAAATTTTTTTAATTTTATGTTGTAAGTATTCTTGCATGTATGTCTACGTCTATGCACCGTGTGAGTACTTGGTGTCTGTGGAAGTCAGAAAAGGCATCAGATGCCCTGGAACTGGAGTTACAGATGGCTGTGAAATGACATGTGGGTCCTCTGGAAGAGCAGCCAGTGCTCTTAATTATTCACCCATCTCGCTGGGCGGTGGTGGCGCATGCCTTTAATCCCAGCACTTGGGAGGCAGAGGCAGGCAGATCTTTGTGAGTTCGAGGCCAGCCTGGTCTACAAAGTGAGTCCAGGACAGCCAAGGATACACAGAGAAACCCTGTCTCGAAAAACCAAAAAAAAAAAAAAAAATTATCCACCCATCTCTTAAGCTCTATTACTTTTTGAGACCGGGTCTTATTATGAGCCCAAACTGGATTTGAACTCATGATCTTCCTTCTTCAGCCACCCCAGTGTTAGGATTATAGGTATATACTGCCATGACCTGTCTGGTCTGGATCTCAGCCTGCTATGTAGCTGGGATGCAGCCTAGCTTAGATTAAGTGTTTAAGCAAACCCACCTCAGATTACACTGAGCCAACACTTGTTCCCTGTCCCTTATCTGCATCCCAGCCACTCACAAATGCACACCCCAGGAATCGATGTCATCATGGGCTTTTATTTGATGCCAGCTCCAGGATGGGCAGGAGGGCTAGTCATGCACAGCCTTGGTCTCTCTTCCAGCAGGCAGTGCTGGCTGGGAGTCAGGGAGGGTGCAGAGCAGGTTTGAATGCCCGGACATTCCCTCATAGAGTGGGCAGAGCTGCATTACTGGCACCTATGAGGTGCCTGCTGGAATTTACAGTGTTGTGGAGGATAACCTGGGCTCCCCATGACCATGCTCACAGTAGGGCCAGATAGATTCCCCTCTTGAGCCCGGACTCTCACTAGGCCATTGTGGGACAAGCTTCTGGTGTCTGGGGCCTCAGCTGCTTGGATCACACAAAGCTGGGGGGATCCAGGCATGCTCAGTGCACAGGAAGTGCGCAAGTCATTGGGGTTAGTCTGGTAAACATAGCAGTACAGGCACAGAATAGTAAAGACACTCCCCCAGAGTCACACAGCACAAGCACAACTGGGGTCCACACATAGGCCTGAGTGGCACTCAAGGGAGATCATATCATGGTCCCAGGCTCGCTGTGCTGGGCCTCACACACATGGTACTCTGTGCATATGGACACTGGTTTTGTGTTGCTGGGGGCCACACATGGTCCTCAGGCACGCTAGACAAGCATAAGTGTCCCAGCCCTGCACTGGACATGTCTCATACCACGATGGGGCCCTTAGGCTTGCCAGTTATTTCCTGAAGGGTGTGTGGGCTATTCTGCCTTAATTCTGGAGCACTCCTCATTTATCAAGCCCCCATGGCCCCACACTTCCCCTAAGCTGAAGCATGCAGGGTCAGAGGCAGAATGGAGTAAGGATAGGTGTTCAGAGTACAGCCATCTTCCTGCTTCAGCCTGCCTAGTTCTGGGGTCACAAGCTGGTGTCAATGTACCCAGCTTCCAAATCCTGTCCAAACCAGGCAGGGACCAGCTTTTGTATGCTCTGGAGTGGGTCTTGGGTTGGGAACAGATCGGACACACACACATAACACATAACACATACCTACACACACACATACAGGGAAAAAACCAGAAAACACAAAAGTTGCCCAAAGTGCTTTGCCTTGGCCCAGAGAAGTGTCTGTAGGTTGCGCCCCAGGGACTGAGGCCAAGACAGACAGCCGCATCTTGGCGTCCAGCCTGGCTATTGCTTATAAAAAGTAATAAATTAGTTGCAAGGGCTTCCTATTTACAAGTCTCTGGCAACCCCATTCCAGCCCTTCCTTGGGGGGGGGCACACTCCAGCCAAGTGTCCCAGGCCGGAGACCACAACCCATCCAGGTGTGACTTTGTGGAAATGAGAGTTCGGTGAGGACCTGCGACCTGGGATGGAGGTCAGTCTTTTGTAGCTGGCCCTGGAGTTCCAGGTGTGGCCTCTGCACCCTGCACTGCGATCTTCGGTACCGGGCGAGGCGGCCCAGGCTCCTCATCGAAGCTCACCTCCTGTACTGCCTCCTGCTTTTTGAAGGAGTCCCGGCGCTCGGATAGATGCAGCCTCCTCATGACAACCAGCTCGGCCTCGGTGCCCCAGCCACGCCGGCCTCCGTCCCCGTCCATCCGCTCACTGGTACCCAGGCCCAGCTTGTCAGCCGACTGGCCCCTACGCAGCCTAGGAGAACGCGCAGGGGTGGGGATGTGCCCCGGCAGGGGCGAAGGCGAGCGTGGCGGGGGCGTGGGCAATGGCGGGCAAGCTAGCGGGGAAGGGGGGATACTGCTGGTGGACTTGCGGCGGCCGCTCTTGTGACGAGGTGGCCCGAGCTTGGCTGCTAGGCCATGCAGTGAGCTGGGGCGGGTGTGGCCAGTGGCTGGAGAGGCGGGGCTGCTGGAGCTTGGAGACACACTGGGTGGGGACGCTGTGTCTGTGGGCAACAGGAACTGATCAATGACCCCAATCCTGGACGTGGGACCTGGACTGACCAGACTAGCGCGAGCACATGCCCTCCATTTTTGCCACCTACCTACCGGGAAGCACTCTTGGCCTAGCTCTAGTTAACTCCTACCCATCCAAAGCCAGGCCTCATTTCCCCTTCCTCCCAGACACCACTGCCTCCTCTCGGCATACCCAGACCCTTCCCCAGAGCTGGGTCTGTCCCTTAAAGGCTAGGGACAATCAACATGAGACCACCATGCCACCCACTCAGCTACACAGCATGGCTCCCTCTCTATTCCTATCACACATACGTGTATATTCATATTCCGAGGCAGAAATATGAAGGCTAGCCTGATCTACATAGTAAATTCCAGCCTAATATCAGCTTCATGAAACTCTGCCTCGGATCTTAAGTGCTGGATGAACAGGGCCACCAAGCTGCTGTTCCATCTGTCCTGTAACCTGCTGCCCAGGCTGAGAGTCCACCCACCTGTGGGGGCGTCGGGCGCAGGGCTGCGGCAGGGCGTGGTGGGGCTGGGTGACAGGCTGTGAGTGGGTGATCCAGGGAGGCTCTCGCTGGAGGACAGCGAGTGCTGGAGGCCAGAGGAGAAACTACGGCTGGTGTGGAGCACAGAAGATGGCTTGGTGATCCTCTTAAACAGAGACTTCCGCCTGGAAACACACATGGCAAAGGTGAGGGAGGCTGAAGAGGGCTGGGAGATATGGGGTCCCAAGGACTCCCTACTCACCGGTCCTGGGTCTCACGCCGGCGGCTACGCTTGCTCCTGCGGGCCATGCGGCCCTTGGCCACGTTCTTACGTGCAGGCCCCACCTTGATGGATGTGTTCTCTAGTGCCGTGGTGCGCAGGGAGACCTTGTTTCCACTCTGCAGGAGGGACACCAGTTACCTGAGAGCCTCCCGGGGGACAGGGCACCTGCCACTCAGCTCCCCGCAGTCCTGGATCCCAGCACAGGGTAGGTGCAGCTGCAAAGCCCTGTGGGGTCGGGGACTGCTGCCCAGTATGCAGCGTGGACACGCACTCAAGCCAGGGCCCCACAGGTCGCACCTTCAGCAGTAGTTCCACCACGTCCATGTGCACCAGGCCCAGGACCGACTCCCCGTTGATGTGCGTGATGAGGTCCCCGGCACGCAGCCCTGCCTCCTGAGCAGGGCTCCCCTCCTCCACACTCTGCAGGCACAGCACAGCGAGTCAGGCGCGGCAGGCCACACTCTCGGGCCGTGTGGAACTTAAGTAAGCCACTACCTCAGTTTCCCCCAGCCATGGAGCAGGGAGGGGCCCACTCAGGGATGGAGAGCACTCTGGTTCCCATGGCCAAGCCCCACAGTGAGGTTGCGGAGGGTCTGTCAAGGGTCAGGTGGAACAAGGAGTCAGTGGAATGTAAACTCACCCAGACCACATGGTGCACCGTGTACACGTCGCTGTCGCCCATGTAGACACGAATGGCACGCAGGCTGAAGCCGTACTTCTTGCCGGAGCTGTGGATGACGATGGGGGGTCGCAGGCTGCCACACACGGGTGATGGGTCCCGGCTGGGTGAGGAGTCTCGGGAGGAGGGATTGGAGGACAGTGAGCGGGGTGACAAGGGGCTCATGAGGGGGCCCCCGCTGCCATCGTCTGTAGAGAGCGGGAGAGACACTGTATGTGGGTCTCTATCCTTCTTCCCACAGTGGCCACATGACTCCCACCCTGGAGCTGGACGCATATGACCAGCTCTGGAACAACCCCCTGCCCCTCATCCCATGTCAAAGCGACACATCACCTGCCGTGATGATGAGGGACAGGGCAGACACCGAGGCCGATTTGGGCACTCGGCCTCCACTGCTGCCAGGGGAGGCCCGGGGCTTCTCAGGGACAGGGTCTCTTGGGCCTCCCAGGCGGCGGCCTCTGCCCGCATCCAGGGGCCGAGGAGTCGAGTGCCGGGCGCCTGTACTGTTACTTCGAAGGCGGGCGTGGCTGAGGACGGCTGTGTCAGCTGAGGGTACAAATGGGGTGAGCTTGACCTCTCCATCTTATCCCAGCCTTCCCCCCCCCAACTGGATGAAGCTAGAAGCTAGACTGCGTGCTCAGGAGGATGTGGCCTGTCTCACTCTTCAAGTCTGTGATTTCTGGAGAAACTTTTATTCCTGTTTAACAGCTCCCCACTCTGAAAACTCTCCCTGAGGCCCACTTACCAGAAAGGTTGCAGGGCTTTGGTGCCACTGGGGTGGTTGGGGGTTGGGGGTCAGGCTCCCCCAGGATGAAGATAGGCTTCTTGGGGTCAGCAGGCCCTGAGCCTGCTCCCTCATCTTCAGATGAGAAGGCAAATTTAGGCATCATGTCCAAGCTGATGGTGCTTAGGAGAGAAGGGCTGGGACCTCGGTCAGACTGAGAGGAAGATGGTTGGCAGGAGGAGGCAGATGTCCAGGACCTCAGTCTGTTTGAGGGAGGAGCTCACGTCACTCACCCATACCTGCTTGGAGAACTCCTATTCAACCCTAAAAACCCAGTTTCAAATTCACACCCTCTAACCAACATTGTTTCCACTGAGTCTGGAACTTGAAGGATGAATGGAGTTTGCCAGCCAAGCACATTCTGGACAGAAGGACCATGGGAGTCAAAGTCAAGTAGTGTCATGGAGCACAGTGGCTTAGGAGTAGGACAGCCAGGGACCTCAGCATTCTATTCTTCTGCGCCACTAGGAAGTCCTTGAACATTAGATTTTATAATCTGGTTCCCAACTCCTCAGCCCACCTACCGGAGGTCAGCGCTCAGCCGGCGGCCACTGTCCCCTTCGCTGCTTTGCTCCCAACCTTCCTCTCGGTCTTCGCTGAAACTTCTTTCAGCAAAGGTGGGGGTGGGCTGGACGGCCAGGAACTCAGAACTGCTGTAAACCTGAGAGTTTTTTTGGCAGTAATGGGGGGAACGGTAGCACACAGCTGTCACCCTAGCACCTGGGAGGGCAGGACAGGATGGTCTGCAGAGAAGACCCTGTCTCAGAACACAAAACTAAAGGAAACACATAGGTACACAGAGTGAGGAGTGCACTGCCGCCCACCAGCCCACCTTGCTGAAGCGGTGGGAACAGGAGGAAAACTGGGGGATCTCGGTGGAAGATTCCTCATCGTTTGTCTCATCATCCTCAGAGCCCAAGTGGCGGTAACGCTCAGAGCGTGCTGTGGGAGTAAAGGGAGAGGCTGGGGTAGGGGGGCACCCAGAGACCCGGGGCTGTGCTGCACACGTGCAGCAGAATGGCCCACCCAGCTCAGGAGTCTGAGCTGGAACGTGCTAGGCATTTGAGAATGAGCATTTTGCAGCAGATCCAATCTCAGGGCACATCCCCACTGTGTCCCTAAAAGCTGTGTGGTCACAGCCAGGAATTCATGAGACACCTGGAGTGGTGTCTCAATGTAGAGGCACATTCTCATTTTACATTAGAGGAACACACATGGAGGACCCTTGACATGCTGGGGTGCCACAGACAGGGGAAGGGGCATGAGTCTGCTCTCCATCCATGGGGCCCACTTACTGTCAAAGTAGCTAGTGTCGTCCTCTGCTTCAAGCTGCGGGACAAACTCTGCCTTGTGTCTCAGTAGCCCTGCCCAGTCCAGGGCCAGGAAGAAAGGGTGCTGCTTCACCTCGTGGGTGCCCCCTACAGACAGACTGGCTGAGCTCTGCACCACTCCCACTCCCCTCTGCCCTCCCCACTCGATGGGATCGGGACAGATCCAGGTATGGTCGAGAAAAAGTGAGCACCAGACCAAATTACTTCCTCCACCATCTTATGACATGTCTCTAGTTAACTCCTACGTATCCTTCCAAGCCCTAACTGCAAGCTTCCTCCTCCACACAGCTTGGTAAACAGGACCCTGGGTGAAGCTGCCCCACCATCTTACCGGTGCCCAGCCTATCCATCGGGCTCTGCCGCAGAAGCCTAGTGATGAGATCCTGGGCGTCCGGGGGAAGGGCCTCATCTCCCTCTGGCCACATGATCTCATCTGAAGTGAGAGGTGAGAGGAGCAACAGGATGCCCTTTCTAGCACCTTCCACCACGACCCTCCAAGTGCCTGCCTCTAGCACTGTGCTCAGCCCACCTCCCAGCCCCGGACCCCTTGTTTAAGACGTACCGCTGACCACCTGTCCAAACAACTCCTCAGGCGTGTCCCCGAAGAACGGCACACACCCCACCAGGAACTCATACAGGATAACACCCATGGCCCACCAGTCTACCGGCTTCCCGTAGCCCTGGCGGAAGATCACCTCGGGTGCAATGTACTCAGGCGTCCCACACACCTGCACAGAATGGGGAAATGAGGTCACTCCATGAGGACATGGGTGGGGGTGACGGCTTCAGTCTTGACCTGGGGTTGGGTCGCACCTGCTTGTCCACAAACTCTCGGGCATCCTTCTCGATGTGACCTTCATACAGGTTGGTGGCCATGCTCATGAGGCCAATCTTGGACAGGCCGAAGTCCGTCAGCTTGATATGGCCCAGGGAGGTGATGAGCAGGCTGTGGGCAGGGCCAGGATGCTCAGGTGGGGTGTGGAGCCCAGAGCTCAGCATAGTGGCCAGGACTGGTTCAGTCCTCGCTATACACACTGTCTCTGTTTTGTGACCAGATCTCTCTAGGTAGCCCACGTCAGCATGCATGTGCTTTCAAAAAAGCCTTTTTTCCCATGTGGTTCAGGATGGCCTCAAACTCACCAGGTAGCTCAGGCTAGCCTTAAACTTGTGAGCCTGAGAATCCTGAGTACTAGGATGACAGGTGTGCACCAATGTCTCCCTATGACCTTGTAAATATATCTACTGCTTAAAAATAATGTCCCCTAAAGCTCACTTTCTGTATACACTGCTATTCATTCATATGGCCCTTCTTGTATGCCTGGCTACATGAAGAAGCATGTGTTTGTGATTACTGTGTGTGTATGACAATTCAGTGACACAGAGATCAAGCATGGTGGAAAACAGTGGATGGCCACTAACGCTACACAAAGTAGGTTCTTTTTTTTTAGATTTATTTATTATGTATTCTGTCTGCAGTTATGCCTGCAGGCCAGATCATATTATGGATGGTTGTGAGCCACCATGTGGGTGCTGGGAATTGAACTCATCACCTCTGGAAGAGCAGTCAGTGTTCTTAACCTCTGAGCCATCTCTCAAGCCCCACAAAGTAGCTTCTTAATAATGTATCTGGCCTGCCTTTCTGTCAGCAGGGTCTCTGCGATGCCATCCTGGCAGCCTCTGGGGCCCCCCGCCCTGTCCCTGAAGCCACACTCCGCCCCAATACTACGACTCTGCCCAGAGCAGAGTCGTGCCCCTGCAGCACCTGGCCCCGCGACAGGCCACCCAGAGCTACGCCCCCGAACCCGCGCTTGGCAGCTCACTTGTCAGGCTTGAGGTCGCGGTGCACAATGCCGTAGTTGTGCAGATACTCCAGAGCCAGTACTGTCTCCGCAAAGTACATGCGTGCCATGTCCACGGGCAGTGGGCCCATATTCTTCAGGAGCGTGGCACAGTCGCCACCTGCACGGGGCATTGGGTCAGGGCTGGGCCCTTCCTGAGGTCATTGCAGGACAGGGACTGTCTCTGGGCTCTGCCCAGCAGGGTAGAGCTTTAAGATGGCACTGTGCACATAGCTGGTGCCTACTAAGTGCACGCCCTTGCCCTTGCCCAGTGGTCTTCTCGCTGCTGAGCTCTCTCCCTGCCTGGCCACCATTGGAGCCCTCCAGGGCCCACACCCAGACCTCTCTGGACCTCGCAGCTGTGCCTGGGAGTGGGAATGGGGGGGGGCATGGCAGCCTGTGGGCCGCACCTTCCACATACTCCATGACCATGCAGAGGTGACGGCGGGTCTCAAAGGAGCAGAACATGCCAACCACGAAGGGGTTCTCAGCAAAGGTGAGGATGTCTCGCTCCACAAACACCTGCTGGATCTGGTTACGCAGAATCAGATTCTGCTTGTTGATCTTCTTGATGGCGAAGCGCTGCCGCGTGTCCCGGTGGCGCACCAGGTAGACGGCCCTGTGCACAGGTGCCGGATGCTGAGCCACCATGGCTGCTGAGGCCCACACTCACCCAGAGGGCCCCGGGACTCACCCATAGGCTCCATTGCTGATGAGCTTGATAGTCTCAAAGTCGCTCTCACACGGCTTCCTCCGAGACGGACCTCCCAAGCCCCGGATCTACACAAAGGGAGAGCTCAGGGTCTCGCCCCTGCAAAGCTGTCCCCAAATCTAAGCTGCTTTCTCACTGACCGCCGCTACTTCCTCGATGTCCAAGCTTGTCAAACTAGTGTGCAAGTTTATTAGGTTTGTTTCTGAGCATAGCCTGCTTCCTGACAAACTCCTACACATCCTTCCTTCAAGACGCACCATTTCAGTGGCCTTTCCAGCCCGCCCAGAGTGGGGTACTTCTATGAGGGGGCAATCCCACTGCAGCCACAACCCCGAAATCACACTTGCTTACTAAGCATCTGCTTCAGCAAACTCACTCCTTATTCCAGCCATCCAGGAAAGGGCAACACAGGACTACATCGGCCACCTTGAAACTCACCTCGGGGGATCCAGGAGCTGGGGGCTGGCCTTCCTCAAGGTCATTCAGGGGCTGGATCTCTGTCAAAGGAAGGAAGCACTTTTTTCCCAAACAGGATTCACTCTCTAGCCCACTAGCAAGAGCTATAGAATTTTCTGGAAAAGCTATAGCTCAGGGATCTTAGCTCTCCAGATGTTCTGCAGACATCTGTGACTGGCAGACAGCAACCCCTAGTGAGTTACCCCATGGTGGCAAGGTGTCTTGGAGCGGCAGAATGAGGCTGGGACAGGAGGCAGAGGGAGCCCTGGGTTCGAATCCATATCTTGCCTGTTCTCGGTGCCCCTCACCTTCCAGAGGGTCCTTGGTGAGGCCCAGCTGGCGGATGATGTAGCGGGGCAGATCGGTCTTCACACCCTGGTCCTCGCGGGCTTGGCCCTCTGCGGCCTCCAGCAGATGGTAGAACTCTTCTGGGTCGAATTCCTGAGCAGGAGAGGTCGTGAGCCCCACACCCTGAGCCCGCACCCGGGTCCCTGGACCCCCAGGACCCTCAGCCTGCGGCTCACCAGGCACTCGAGCAGCCGCGCTGGCCTCGATATGATGATGAGCAGCTTGCGAACTAGCTGCACGATGAAGCCCACCTCCGCGCTGTCGGACCGCTCACGAGCCTGTGGGCGGGTGCTCCTAATGAGCCCCGCCCACAGGAGAGGCCCCGCCCACACCCCCGACCCGGAGCTGCCTGGGCTCTGCAGACCCACCCTAAAGAGGCGTGTTCTCCCAACATACACCCATTGTGGGCAGGACCACCCACCAGGCCCCGCCCCCACGCACATCCTGCAACAGCCGCTCCAGCTTGTCCTGCATCTCCAGGAAATAGCGGGAGGTGACCAGAGCCTCGCCGGACTTGGCCAGGCAGTCCCGCGCCAGCTCCACGATCTGGTGGTGGATGAAGCCCAGGACACCATCAGCCAGTGCCAGGCGATCGCCAGGGGCAAATGCCGCCAGGAAGTCCTGCAGCCGGCCCTCCATCTGTGCGGTGGCCTGCGGGCGGGCAGAGGTGACCAGCAGGAGGCAGGGTCAGCAATGACAGGGGTGGCTCAGAGGGTGGGCCAGACGACTGACGGCAGGTGGGCTAGTCGGGGGCGGGGTTATGGCCAAACCGCCAGAGGTGGTGAGACCAGAATAGAGAATGGGATAGGGGTAACTGACAAACACAGATGCGGGGCTGATCAGGGACCGGGTTGTAATGACTGACAGCAGCAGATAGTGTGCTGTTTTGATGACTGGCAGGGAACTGAGACTTGTCGGTAGGTGGGTTCTGGTGAGTGACAGGGGGCGGGACCTGAGGAGTGGACCAGGGTGGCTGCAGCAGTATGGAAAAAGGTCTGCCCCACACCTTGGGGAAGCGCTCCCGGTAGACGTGGTTCATCATCATGATCTCGTTGTCGAAGGTTCCCGATGTGCGTCCAGGGCTGCAAGGGTGACAGAGGAGGGTGAAGGACACAGGGGCAGCCCTGGTGTGGTGGAGAGGTCCCAGTCCGAGTCTACCTGAGGCTGCGTGAGCGTGGGCGCAGGCGTGGAGAGTGGCCTCCGTCCTCGTCCACCACGCTCTCTGAGCTGCGGAAGTGCTTGGACAGGAAGCGCAGCTCGTCTGCCGTGGGCTGGAAGGGAAGCTGGTGTAGACGCTCCCGGGAGGACGAGCTTGACTGGGTCAAGGACAAAGGTCGGGGTCACCACCCAGACCCAGTTACCAGGACCGCGCAGGCTTGCTGAGCCCCACTGCAAGCCCTCCCAGCCTAGACTAGGGACCCTCCACGCCAGGACAGGGCTTGTGTCTGCTCCAGTCCACCCCCATCCACCTGCCCAGGGCAGCTGTCAGTACCGACACTGTGGAGCTGGGAGTGTTGGTCCCATAGCCCGAGGATGGGAGAGAAGCAAGCGACCATCTTCTGCCGTCAGCCCTGCAGAGGGACAAGGACAGATGGAAAGACAGCTTGGCCCTATGCTGGTCAGGACTTGTGGCTGTGTTGGCAGATTAGCACTTTTTGGATCAAGGACTCTCCAGGAAGCTCTCTCTGATGCATGTGCGCCCAAGCTTTGGCCTGTCAGTTGTTGCTACTGGGGGATCCCAGCCCCCACACAATGCAGGGACACTCCAAGGCACAGGCCTCTCACCCCTGTTTCTAGGCAGAGCATCAGCCCTCAGCACAGGATGCTTAATACTTGGTGAAATTAAGGCCTGGCCACCCATGTCAGTTCTTGGTTAGTGAACACGTGAGGTTGTTAGTGAGTTACCGATTTCAGAGTCAGGCTGCAGCCCCCTCTGCCTTCACAGGACTCTGAATTACCTGTCACCATGAGAGAGGTGGCTGCGGAGGGCCATGTGTTTGCCAGGGCAGAAGCCACAGGGAGAGACCACCACCAGAAGCCAGGCAGGAAGGGGCCAAGGGAGGGGGAGAAAAGTCAATGAGGGGGGCATGTCTGGCCCTGTGAGGCCCACTCTTCTCTGGCAAGGCCGGAACACTCACCTCCGGGCAAAGGGAAAATTGATAGCTGCTGCGGCCGAGAAGTTCCGAGGACTGTCCAAGGGGCTGTTACCTGCTGAGGGGAGGTGGGAGCCTGTGTCAAGGTGGACACAGGACTCAGCCGCCCCCCGTGATCTTCCCCACTCACCAGTAGGGACAGAGAGTGGTGAGAGAGGCCTGGAGAGAGTGGGTGAGGGCGTCCCCACGACTAGGCTCTTGCGGTTGCCACTACGGCAGCTGTGGAGGGACAACAGAGTCAGATGGAAAGCTCGAGGACCAGAGGGCCCTGTGCCCAGTTGGGAATGTGCACAAGCTGACTGCACGTTCAGTCAGATCAACCATGATCTCCCTTCAGTGGGCCCCTTTTTGGGGGAGGGGGTTCAAGACACGGCTTCTCTGTGTAGCCCTGGCTGTCCTGGAGTGCACTGTGTAGGCTGGCCTTGAACTAACAGAGATCTGCTTGCCTCTGCCTTCCAATTAAAGGTGTACGCCATCACGCACAAATCAAACATACTTTTGAGACAGAATGTCATATAGCATAGGCCAGCCTTGGGATGGACTCATAGAGTGACTTTGAATGTCTGATCTAGGATGACAGGTGGGTCACAATCTGTTTCAAACTTCCCTTCCCATCCTACCCTCAATTCCATCATATATCATGGTGGGAGAAAATCCTTCCAGACACTGGCATGTGACCAGCCCTCAGCCCTGCATCTTATACCATGACCCCTGCCAGGCATTTCTAAAAAGCAGGTAGAGAAGACAGTGGCCCAAAGCATGTGGTTGTGGGAAGCTAGCTCCACTCTACCTCCCTATCTCTGTCCCTGAAGCTGCTGTCCCTATCTTCCAGGTGTGGTATCACATTCCTTTAATCCTAAATTCTCTGTGAGTTGGAGGCCAGCCTGGGCTACATTCAAATGAGCATGCTGACTCACATTGGACAGTCTGTGTTCTAACTTCTGCCCACCTTTTCCCTTTCCTGCTCAATCCAAAGTCCCTTTTGGCCCCCTGCCCTGACCCCAGCCCAGGTCTCTGGCCCCTTCTGCCCACTGGCCCAGCCTCTACCTTGGCAGAGCTGAAGTCACTGGGTTCCTGCCCTCTTCCTCAGCCCCCTACAGTCACCCAGCAACAGTAGCTCTGATAGACGACAAGGAGAGCAGCCCACACAGCCCTCCGCCAACGCAACTCTGCAGAAGTGTCAAGGAGAGCGACAGGCGGGGCCTGCAGGCGGCAGGGAGGGTTTTGGGTGATGGAGGACTACAACTTGAAGGCCAAGACAGGAGGTGTCATAGGCAGCAAAGGGCACAGGGAAGGGTGGTAGGGTGCTGGCCCAGCTTGTCTGCTGCTGTGGGAGCCTCAGTTTCCCCATCAGGATGCCCAGAAGGTCCACAAAACCAACACACCCTGTGAAGGTGGCCTTGGGGGACCTATGCTCTCAGAGCTGCAGGAGGCCAAACCCCAGAATTCGCTAAGCCACAGGTGTAGTAACAACCAGCCCTGAGCTGAGGGACCGACAACTGTGCCTGCTCCCCTCTCACAGGGAAACAGGGCTACGGCTACCAAGAGTGGAAAGAATCACCCCTAGCCTGAGGTGTGGGTGCAGAAGCGGAACCCAAAGGTCCCTGCAGGACTTCCTGCTGCCCCCCCCCCCCCTGCACACGACACAACCTGACAGCCACATCCTTTCCCTGCCCTGGCTGCCCCACCATCCTGCAACGATGGCCAATGAGATTGGTTGGTTCCTCTCCCTCATGCGCACAAAGGCCTCGAAAACAACCATGTTGGACACCTTAGAGAACCTTGGATCATCCCACCTAAGCACAAATTAAACGCCACCTGCTTACCCAGCTCCTTGCATACCAGCTCTAAAATGCCAGTAAGCCGAGCAGAGCATCGCACTTTCACCAGGCACAATGGAAGCTTTGGATTCAGCATTCAGGGTCTTTGCAACCCAGTCTTTACCTATCTAGGCAAACCTAAGCACAGAGAGGCTGAGGAACTGTGTGGGGTCACACAGCAGGGTAAAAGCTACGCTCCAATTTGAACCTGGTTCGATGGTTGGGGAACCATCTCTCTTGCCCCCTGCGCCTCGCAGAGGGGGACCTGGGCCGAGGAGAAGCCAGGCATGCCTTGGCTACAGACCTGCCACCCACTCGTCAGCCTGGGCCGTGAGTATTTTCATCTGCGCCAACGTTTCTGCTCGGCGCTCAGCACAGACAG
Source organism: Lophiomys imhausi (assembly GCA_907164525.1). Lineage (NCBI taxonomy): Eukaryota > Metazoa > Chordata > Mammalia > Rodentia > Muridae > Lophiomys > Lophiomys imhausi. Next base: position 351,977 of record CAJQZJ010033979.1, on the reverse strand, counting down.
CTTCATTCTTCCCAAATTTCTCGCTTTTCGCGGCCCGAGTCCCGGGTTCGAATCTTGGGGACCCACAGCTTGACCCTGTTGCCCGGAGCCGCCCCTACCTTTTGGAACGCTGTAGCAGCGCACCCTTGGCCAGGCGGCTGCGGTGTCCGGGGGCCGCCACCGCGGTCCAGTAGCTGGGGTCCGACATGCTGGCCGGGGCCGCGGCCGAATCTGCAGGATTCGGCCTGAGCCCCGTGGAGCGGCCCAGAGGCCGCAGGCTACAAGGAGCGCGCGCGCGCGCTGGCAAGGAGGAAGCGCTGCCGGGAGCCCCGCCCAGTCGGGGTGGAGCCTGAGGGGGCGTGGTGTCGTTATGGAGGAGGGCGGTGGGGCGGGGCGTTGCCAGGACCCTCCACTAAGGCTTTGTTGCTACGGCTCTGCCGGAAGCGCTGGGATGGAGCACAGTTAGAACCCGCGAGTCCGTGCCCAACGTTGCCAGGGCCTTGAGGGACGGCGCGGGGCGTTGCTAGGACCCGGCCCGGGGTAGGGGGGGGGGGCGCGGCGTAGTGGCCGTTACTAGGGCTCTGGGTAGCTAGGGCGGGGCGTTGCTATGCACCTCAGCAGCACAGGCAGGGCTTTGCTAGGGTTCTGAGCATAGGGGGCAGGGTTACCTGGCCGTTGCTAGGGCTCTAGGCGGTGAGGGCGGAGCGTAACTGGGGCCATATTAACCGGGGTGGGGCGTTGCTAGGGCCTTTACCAGCAGAGGCGGGGCGTTGCTAGGGCCCGGGCGGCAGGGTGGGGCTTAGGCGGCACTCGTGCAGGCTGCCGTCGTTCTGTCCCCTGGCGGGAGGGGGGTGGGGTTCAACCCTGCCTGGAGCTACCCTTTCCTTCCCATCTCCCATCTGTATAATGCCTGCGGTGAACGAGGCGTAGTAGCGACACACAGATCCTGCGCGCATGACCAAGAAAGCTATTATCAAAGGCGATAAGTCGCACACACTAGATAGCAAAGGAATAGGTCCTTCTCCCCCAGGACCTAGGTAGCCAATGGGGGTCATTCTGACAGCAACCGGCTCCATGGACCATAAGATCTCAGCCTTGCTCACGGGCCCAATCCACACGTCTGGGACAAGATAATCCGAAGAGACACAGGCGCTCAGGGTGTCTCCAATGCATCCCTCTTCTCAAGTTACCCCCAGACTCTGCCACGTTTCCTCCAGGCTCTTTGGCACATCAAGTGTCTCCCATCCTGCTGGCTGGAGCACAAACCCAGTCATTCTTTTGCTTGATAAACATTTATTGAACATCTACAGTTTGCCTGCCTCTGGGTCACCTGGGGTGACCTGAGGGAGGTGGTCCTTCATCTCAGATCGGAGACAGAGAATAAACAGGAAACAAATGGGGAATTTCTAAGAAACAGGGGATGCCACTCAGCAGGCAGCGTGTTTGCCTGCCATGGAGGAAATCCTAGGTTCCTACCCCAGCCCTCATCACACTGGGAGTTGGTGGCACACACCTGTTATCACAGGACTGGCCTGTGATATTAAGGCCAGCCTGGACTCTGTTTCTCAAGAAATAGGAAAGAAGGCAAGGAGGCGGGCAACATACTTCTTTGACCCTGAGAAAGAAGAGAATCAGGGCATGGGGAAAGGGTCACAGGCCAGGGAAGGTGTTCACAGAGCTAACCACACAGGCTGCATGAAGGATTGGGGTTTACTGAAAGAGCAATTGGGAGCCATGGATGGTGTTCGAGATTCCCCATGTCTGTCCTGGAAAGCAAAGACTCTTTTAGAAGTTCGGACGGAGGATTAAGCCTCCAGTGAGAAGCTGATGGCTCCCAGGAGCAAATGACTAGCACCACATCATGGTAGGCCCTGGAGAAAGTTTTTGAGTCCCAAGGACAGGCCCTGAAGCAGCCAAGTGTGGCAAAGAGGATTACAATGGCTACTTGTGACTCCAGGTGTCAGGTCTGAGTCCCATACAAAAGGATCAAAGCCTCCTGACTCTGGGACACAAATGGTGATGGCGCCCTGGACTTCACACATCTCCCCTACAAGAAGAGCCACTCATTGCCCTTAGGCCTAGGGGCACACCTACACCTACACACACACACACACACACACACACATACTGCACAGCTATTCCCTTACCAAAAACCACAGTACCAATGCCCTGCCCACTCTGCACACCCATGGCCCTGGCAGCCCAGCTGGCCCAATTCCCACTCTGAAGAACTGGGCTATGCTAACTACCCAGTGTCTGCCCACTGAGGCTGAGGGCACAGGACTCCCTCCCTGCTCACCTGCTCAAATGCTCCCTATTGCTCTCCCAACAGAACCGTAGTCCTGGATGAAGTTCAGGGAGGGGTCATAATGACACCTGTGACCAGTCCTGGGGATATGGCTTCATCTCTCTGCTGCTGCTGCTGCCTAAATGACAAAACCCTAGTTGTGTCTTAGTTTGGCCAACCCATCCTGTTGCCTCTTCCAACATTCCAGTGGCTGGACCACTGTCCCCCTAGGCCCATACACTGCATGTCCCAGGTAAATCTATATTACATCTGTGCTTGGCCTCCAAGGCCCTGTGCTGTTTGCGTCCTATAGGGCTAACTCAATATGACTTTTGACCCTGAAGGACACCAGAGTCCCTCTACCTGCTTCTCATTCACCCATGCCAGAGCCTCAAATAAGCACCTGCTGCATACCAGACCTTCCCCTGAATATACAGTGTGAGCAGAAAGATTCAAGCCAAGACTTTGAGGGTCTCTCAAATTCTGAAGGAAATGAATACTCAATAATCATACAGAAATATGATAGCTTTCTCAGCAGGGTGTAATTCTTCCACCAACACTAGGGAGGTTGAGACAGAAGGATCACTAGAAGCTCTAGGCCAGGCTGTACCAAAAAACACTGTCTCTTGCTGGGCGTGGTGGCTCATGGCTTTAATCCCAGCACTCAGGAGGCAGAGGCAGAAAGATCTCTATGAGTTGGAGGCCAGCCTGGTCTACAAAGTGAGTCCAGACAGCCAGGGCTTGTTAATGGTTGTCTGTAACAAGTAACAGACAGGTTTCTCTGTGTAACAGAGAACATAGTTACAACTATGTGTAACAGAGAAAGCCTGTCTGGAAAAACCAAAAACCAAAAAAAAAAAAAAAAAAAAAAAAAAAAAAAAACAGCTGTCTCAGAAAAACCAAGGACCAGAGAGCTAGGCCTGGTGGTGCACACCTTTAATCCTAGCATTCTGGAGAGAGGCAGGCAGATCTCTGAGTTCAAGGCCAGCCTGGTCTACAGAGTGAATCCCAAGACAGCCAGGGCTACACAGAGAGACCCTATCTTAGAAAAAACACAAACACAATAAAATAAAGCAAAACAAAAAAATCAAACCCAAGATCAGAGGTATGCTTTGAGGGTAGGGTGGAGCCCCTGCCTAGAATCCCCCAGTGAGGGGCTGGGGGGCATGGCTCAAGAGAGGAGCCTCTTTCTAGAATGCAAAAAAAACAAAAACAATAATGTAGAGAGCTGCGACGTGCCGCGCCTTAAAAATGGCGCTGGTCTCCGCCTTCCACCAGCCCGACGGTGAGCGCTCTCGGTGGTAAACAAGTCCATATTTGGCTAAGACTGCTGATGTGGCTTTACTTGATTGGCTATACGTGGGCCTCTAAGATAGCACCATGTGGCTTTACTTGATTGGCT
>CAJQZJ010033979.1:309310-348299 GCA_907164525.1 Lophiomys imhausi | reverse complement strand
GCTTTTGTGAGTTGCGTCATTTCTTGCTGGTCGAGAGGGACGCGACACAATAAGCCATCACAGCTCTTATGGGACTCAGTTGAGACCTGGTATACAAAAGGACAGAGTACTTGTGGAAAGCTTCAATTCTGCGGATGTGATGGAAGTTTTCAAACAAGAAAAGAAGGAAGCTGGGCCTCAGGGCGTAAATCTTTAATCCCAGCACTAGGGAGGCAGAGGCAGGTGGATCTCTGTGAGTTTGAGATCAGCTTGGTCTACAGAGTGAGTCCAGGACAGCCAGGGATACACAGAAAACCCTGTCTTGAAAAACCAAAAAATAAAAGAAAAGAGGGGAGCAGAACTCTGTGCAGAGCTGTGGCAAATCCACCAGCCCTCAGCAGGAACTGCCTGCATTCTGGAGGATGCGCCCTTAGGTGACAAATGAAGAGACAGATGGGGAGAGGCAGGTGGGTTGCACAAGATCTGGGACCTTAGGGATTATGGGAACATGACAACCTTCCCTATAGTACCTGGATCAGAGGGGCTCCTACACCCTGAGGTGTAAATAGTTGCCAAACATCACTTTTGCCTTGTTCCAGCACAGGGGAGTGATGCTCAGGCTCTCTGCCCCCCTCTGGTGGTGACTGTCTCTGCCTGGTAGCCTGGTCTCTAGTCCCCAACAGTGCCTCCATTTCCTCCTGGTATAACCTGTTCAGTCACTTGCAACCCCAACCACAACCTAGGGTCCCTCCCTCTCCCCTGCCTTCCCCTGGGTTGTAACCAAGGACTCAAAGATGCTTTTGACCTCACAGGTCTCTCAGGGTGCCCCTGGGCCTCCTCCACTACACCCCAGGAAGTGTGGGCCTCCCACAGGGCAACCAGCTGCAGGCATACCAGTTTCCCTCCAGATGTTGTCCTAGTCCCCACAAGACCTTATTCCCCTCAAAAAGGGGCTGAAATAAACCCCCCACCCTGCCTCAGGACATTTGCACACTCAGTGCTGGCTACCTCAGACAAACCTTCCCTAGCCCTGTCCATGGCTCCAATCAACCTCCCCCATGGGGTCAGCATTTGAACACGTCTAGTTATTCATTTGTTCCCTGGCCACCTCCTCCAGCCCTCGGAAGGAGATGCCATTCTTGATCACAACTATGGACGTTTTACCCAGCACATACACTGGTGGGTGCCTCGGCCTTGTTTGATGACTTAATGAAGGTAACTCCATCGGAATTCAGTGTGGACTCCAAAGTACTATGTGTCTAGCTAGACTCTTGACTTTCACACGGGAAAGCCTCTGAAACGGCCAGTAGTCCCAGAGGGTGGCGCTGACTCGAAGTAGGGTGTGGTGGCCAAGCTGGCCCCCAGATTGATAGAATCACAACAGGCCTGTCTCTGAGCCTCAGTTGACAACATGATCAGGACAGAGCTGGCCCTCGGTGAGCTGGCCATTTTCGGTCTGGCGAGTCCCAGACATCACCAGCTGGCAGGGCCCTGAGAACCCAGCACCTGTCTCAGGAAGTCCTTGGGCTCAAATTCTGTCCTCGCCTTGGACACCTATCCAGTTCCAGACCGCAGCTGGGAGTTCCCGCGGGGTGCGGAGCCGGGGAGGGGGTGACACCGAGGCCGGGGGAGGGGGGCGGCCAGGGGTTATGAAAGGCTCTGTAGGAGGGTGCGCGTGCGGAGCGGCGCCACTCACCTCCAGGGCTGCAAGCCCAGTGACGGGCTGCAGGGGCTGCACGGACTGCCAGGGCTCAGCAGGCACGGGCTCTGGCTGCTCGGCGACAGACTGCAAGACAGAGGCGGCGGGTGATCCCGCGGCGACCTGGCGTGACCCCCGCGAGCTCCCGGGGATCACACCGCGGTGCTAGGGCCTCGGTACTTACTCGAGCGTCAGCGCAGGGATCAGTAATTTCTCCCTGCGAGACTTCATGGCGGCGCCGCGGGAACCGACGCCCGGTGGCACCGGGGGCGAGCAAACGCGCTGGGACTATGGACAGAGGGACGCGCGCACCGGCGGCTGCCGGGGGCGGGGTCGTGGGGCGGGACTACGGGTCATAGGGCGGAGCAGCAGGTGGGCTGAGGGGCGGGACTATAAGCAGGACTGCGAGGTTGCTGGGCGGGACTAAAAGACTAATGGAGAGGGGCTACAAGGAGGTGGGTGGGGTACCTTATGTTGACAGAGTTACGGGAGGGGCTATGGGAGCAGGGCTAGGCTTCTGGGGTTGTGAGTATAGGAGTGGGGCGAGGCTTCTGATGTGTGGGCAAAGCTATAGAATGTGGGGCGGAGCGTGGGAGAAAGGCGGATTCTAAAATGATCAGGGCCTAGTACCGCCTAGCTAGAAGCGGCTTCAGACCGGAGGGGCGGGCCTCAAAATGCGTAATTGGGGCAGGGAGCAGGGAAGCCTTTTGCAGGACTCCACCCGATGTGGTGGGCGGGGGCATGGCCTGTGAGTGGGCGTGGCCTCTGGCCGGGCTCTTGGGCTTGTCTTGGGGCGGGACCACCACAGAACAGTGGTGGGGGCGGGGCCAGAGGCGGAGCTTCGCGTCCAGCTACGGAGCGCGTGCGCACTCGAGCTAGGGGGGGGGGGGGGACTGCGCGCGATCCCGCGTCTGCAGTCTAGCTTCTCCTTAGCCGGTTTCTGGGACACTCAGCCCACTCCGCCAGGGGTCGGAAGTGATGGCGACCTGGCCCCTGCGGACCGGGAGCTCCCACCTGCGATCGCATTGGCGTGTCCCCTCCCATCGCCGCGTCCCCACAGACCTGGCCCCTGACAGCCCAGGGTCAAGTCGTGTACAGCACGGGTGACTAGGCTGGCAGCGCCCCGGGGACTTCCGGCCCTTTATCTTGGAGGTCCGTGCACTGCGCTCCTCCCGCCCCTGTTCCTCACAGCGCACCCAGGGCAAGGTCCGGACCCGCCCCAGCCCAGCCTTAGTGCGCATGACTTAGTGCGCAGAGTCTGGGGCGACCAGACTCTGTTCTACCTCACCAGCACCCCCTCTCCCCAAGCCAAGGCGGGTCCCATCCCAGTACCCTTGCCCAGTACCCTTGTCCCTCTGTCTGGAATGCTATTGTTCTCACACTGACCGCCCACTGGCCTCCCCCCGCCCCGCCTGCCGCCCGTCCACTCCAAAAATCAAACCTCACCTCCTCCAAATGACCCCCAGCGCCTCTCTCTTTCTGTTAACTTTTCCCTGAGCACACACATTTCACGGTTTGTATCTCCGTTCTTAACGGTGCCAGAGGGGTTGAACCGTCACATTCCCGTTTCTCCAACAGGGAGGGCCCAGCACATCATGGATTTAAAATGATTTAAATCATTTAAAAATGCAGAGCTCAGAGCCTCCTCCAACTGAGGCACTCGCAGCCTGCAATGATGGAGCGTCCAAGGCTGTTTGCTCTCTGAACATGGACAGGAGGCGAACCCCTCCCCCAGGTCTTGTTTATCCATCTATAAACCCAGGACGCAACGAACAAAATGTTCTTTGAGCTCCGGAGCTCCCCAGATGATGCCAGCCCCACGGATTCTGTTGGCGGGCGCCAAAAGGAAGTTTGTCCCTGTCACGGGGAGCTGGGGGAGGGGGGCAGCGTATGCAACCTATTGCAATGTACTTGGGTTAGAAGTTGCTATTTCGTAACTTTTCCCCGGTGCTGAAGATCAAATCTTTTTCTACATTTATTTATTTAGTGAAAGGGGTCTCCGCTCTGTACGCCTGAAGGTCTGAGTCCAACTTGTGGGACTGCATGTGCCTTCAGAGCATGACAGCAATTGACTTTACACACTGAGCCATCTCCCAAACCTATGACCTTTGAATCTTTGAGCAAGCCTTCTACAGTGGAGTTACACCCGCATATGTTGGCTTTTTGTTTTTGTTTTCTGCTTTTGGCAGGGTCTCATGGAGCCCAGGCTGGCTTGGGACTGTCAATCTTCCTATCTCCACCTGCCATCACACAGGCATGGCAACCAAACAATTTCAGGTGGATCCCAAGCTGGGAAGTGTTCAGCGGCTAAGAGCATTGACTGACTGACTGGCTGCTCTTCCAAAGGACCTGGGTTCAAATCCCAGCACCCACATGGCAATTCACAGCTGTCTGTTATTGCCTGGTGTGGTGACGCTCGCCTTTAATTCCAGCACTCAGGAGGCAGAGGCAGGTGGATCTCTGTGAGTTCAAGGCCAGCCTGGTCTACAGAGTCAGTCCAGGACAGTCAAGGAAACCCAGAGAGACCCTGTCTCGAAAAACCTTAAAAAAAAAAGAAAGAAGGAGGAGGAGAGGAGGAGGAGAAAGAAGAAAAAGGAAGGGAGATACTGAGGAGAGGATCAATGGTTAAATCGATTGCTGTGCACGATGAGGACCAGAGCTCGGGTCCCCAGAACCCATGTAAATGCCAGGTGGTCACTGGTAGCCCATTTGTATCCCCAGCCTTGGAAGACAGAGACAGGAGATCTCCAGGGCAAGCTGCTGAGCTCTGGGTTTGTTTTTGTCTTTTCAAGACAGGGTTTCTCAGTCTAACAGCCCTGGCTGTCCTGGACTTGCTTTGCAGACCAGACTGGCCTTGAACTCACAGAGATCTGCCTGCCTCTGCCTCCTGAGTGCTGGGATTAAGGGGTGTGTCATCACATCTGGCTGGAGCTCAGGGTTTGATTGAGAGACTGTGCCTCAAAGAATTGGGTGGAAGAGCATTTTGTGTGTTTTGAGAGCGCACACACACGAAAATAGTAGAGGAAAAGGCAATGATGTAGTTGTATTAATCTCGGAATAAATTACTCACCCGCGTCCCCGTCGTGGAAGACTCAGTTCCTTCTGAAATGAGACAAGAAAGTGGTGTCAACTCAAAGTTTTCTTCTCAGCCTCTCATGACCCAGCTCTGTCAAGGCCTGCTTCCTGCTCTCCCCACCACCTCAGGGTCCTCACATGGACTGTGGCCTTCCAGGGTCTTCAGCTGCTTAGTCCTTGTTTCCAAGTAAGGTATTCCCACAGGGCTCCCAAGCTGCCTGAAGCTCTCTGCCTGATCCTGCTGGATCTATCTATCTATCTATCTATCTATCTATCTATCTATCTATCTATCTATATTCAGCAAGAAGACTCAGTGGGAAAGGGTGCTTGCTGCCAAACCTGACCACCTGAGTTCAGTCCCCAGGACCCACATGGTTGAAGGAGAGAACCGACTCCTGCAAGCTGTCCTCTGACCTCCACAAGTGTTTATGTGTGCTCACACACAAGATAAATGAATACATGTAATAAAAATGATGAAATGAAAAAGAAGAAATGAAGGCAGGTGCAGTGGCTCACACTTGTCCTCCAGCACCCCAATCTAATTCTCCAGACCCCCAGAGCCTATGAAGTTATGGATTCTGGTCAGGGTGAGGACGCTGTGAGATTTACCCTTTGAGAGTTCAAAAACTTGGCCTTCAACAAATCTGCTACCTCTACAAGGCACAAGCCCCCACCCTGGGCTCCACTGGGACCCTAGAGTCCATCCTGAGCGCGTGGTTATGGAAATTTGTTTCTGTTCGTGTGCATGTGTGTTGTGGCACATGTGACAATTTGCATCTCCTTCAGTGTGGGTCCCAGGTAAGGAGACAGGTGCCAGCTTTGCTGCAGGCGGCTTGACTGGCTGGGCCACATGTAGCTCAGTGTGGCTTGGAACTCGTGGGGATTCTCCTGCCTCTCCCTGCTTCAGGGAGATTTTTTTTTTTTTTTTAGTTAATTTTGAGAAAGTGGTGTTAGAATTTCATAACTCCCAGACCTCCGTGTAGGCCTTGCAATTGCTTTAGAAATGCCGTGCCTCGGTTTCCCTGCCTGAGATATTGGTTTAACATCAGGAAGGCTGTGCTAATGACAAGGCTGCTGAGGTGGCTCCTGTTACTGTTCAGCCCAGCAGTGGCCTAACCAGAAACTGTTGTGTTTCATTTACCGAGCATCTGGGAAAATGAGGCACGGAGACACAGTGGAGGAGCTGGGAAATGGACTCTCCAGGTGCCCCAAGCCCAACACGCATACCCATTGGGGCGGCCACTTTGGGGACACAGACGGACTATTTTTACAAAGGCGGGCTCCAGGCTACCCACGTCCCTAGGCGGGTGTTTGCCATGGTAACACGTGACGTCATCGGTGCCCACAGCCAATTGGAGGGAGGCGGAAACTGCCAGGCGCTGGACCACTGGGCGGCGAGGGGTTGGCTCGCAGAGAAGGGATGGGCCCCTTAGGGTCTCCTCTTAGCCTTGTCCACTGACGGGGAGGACTGGGAGGAGGTGTCTCCCCCACTATCAGGCCAGAAACAGAATTTGAACTCGAGGGTCCAGCCTGGGATTCCCCCCATCCTGGCCGTTTTCTTCGGGTCTGGCAGTGCTCCTGTATGGCGTCCACCAACCACCCTAACCTCTCTGTGCCCCAAACTCTTTGAGAAAACAGTGGAATCCACTGGGCGCAGGGCCGGCATCGTCAGCGAAGACGGAAAGTTTAAACGCGCTCACAAGACAAAAGGACTCCAGGCGGGGTGGGGTGGGGAGCAGGCCCGGAAAGCTCCCTGGAAGTGGTCCCATGACGTCCCCGCGCCATCTGCTTCCGCGGCCCCCTCTCCAGCTGCTCCTGCGGCAACGCCCACACGGACGCCCCGCTACGGGCTGTTATTTACTTTTTCTAGGGCCTCTCTCCGCAGCACAGGCAGGGAGGGCCTGGAACTTGCCATCCTCCTGCCTCAGCCACCAGTGTAGAGTGCTGGGATCACAGGTGGGCGCCGTCTTGGCCCTCTGGGACTGCTAGTTTTGTTGTTGTTGAGACTGTCTCCTCGAACTCCTGATCCTCCTCCCTTCATTTCTTGAATTCTTGAATGCGAGATTGGCTTGTACTACACTTGGTTTATGTGATACTGGGGATGGAGACCAAGGGCTTCGTGCACGCTAAGCAAGCACTGTATCAACTAAGCCACAAGTACTCTGTCCACTGGGCCACAAGCACCTTAGCCACTAAGCTCCATGCGCCCCACAAACGGAATTTCAAGCACTCTACCAAATGAGCTACAGCCCCAACTGGGGTTTGCTTTAAAGGTTGTGTTTAGGGGTTCCTCATGGATTGGAGTGCTGTCCCCCAGGACTCAGTCCCAGGCTACAGATCACCCCCTTTTGAGGATGGGACCTGACGGTGGAGCTCCAGGCGTCTAGGGTGAGTGGATGCTCCAAGGCTGGGGTGCGCCGCCCATTTTATAAATGAGAAGCCTGGCGGCCACCACAATGAACAGGACAGAAAGACCAGGGTTCAGGACCCACTGGGACCCCAGAGTTACCTGCCTAATGGAGATTTGGCTTTTTGAAACACAATCTCACTCTGCAGCCCTAAGCAGACCTCAGAACTCGAGGCAATCCTCCTGCCTCAGCTTCCCAACTCCTGTGACAGGCATGCACCATTGCCATTAACAGATTCAACTGGAGGGCTTCTTGGAGGAGGTGGCTAAACAGATCTGGTGGGGGCACTCATCCCCAAATGGACCATCTGCAGCATGGGAGAGCATGGCTTATACACCAGGCTGAGGTGGGCCAGCCTGGTCTGCACAATGAGCCCAGTCTCAAATTGGGGACGGCTGCCTAGCCCATGCAGCCTGGGGCTCCATGCCCAGGCCTGGTGGTGCTCAAGGTGAAAAGACAAGATGATTAGGAGTTCGAGGCCAATATGGGCCACCAGAAGAGCTGCGTCAAGCCTTTGACTCCAGCATCAGTCTTCCCAAACGCCGCCACGGGCAGCCCGGGCTCTGATTGGCTGAGGCTTCGAGCAGTTAAGGGAGTTGGAGATGGCTCAAAAGGCTTGGGGAACCTTTAAGGGCAAAAAAAGGCCTGAACTTGTTTACTCACAGAGAGCGCCGCCTTGCGGCTGTTGCTAGCTGGGGGCTGTTTTAGGTTGGCCAGGCTGGAACTTGTGGTTACAAAGGCTGGCTTAGAATTGCTGACATTATCCTTCCCTGAAATTTAGTCCATTGATCTCGAAGCCCTCTTGTCTCCATTGCCTTGGCACCAAAGTTTAGCTTTCTTTTTTTATTTTCTTTTTGGTTTTGGTTTTTCAAGACAGGGTTTCTCTGTGTAGCCCTGACTGTCCTGAAACTCACTCTGTAGACCAGGCTGGCCTTGAACGCTCAGAGATCCACCTGCCTCTGCTGGGATTAAGGGTATGCACCACCACACCCGGCTTCTTTTTTTCTTTTTGCGCTTAATTGTGTGTTTGTTTACTATTTGCGGTGCCCACATGCCTCAGCACATGTGTGGACCTCAGAGGACAAACTGGAAATCAGCCCTCTCCCTCCACCTTGTCAATTCTGGACATTGAACTCAGGTTCAGTCTTTACCCTTGGAGCCTTCTTGCTGGCCCTCAAAATTTAGCTTCTTCAGAAGCTCACCTGTATCATCGCACCCAACTCCAACTGAAAAAATGGTTTTTCAGGATGGTTTTGCTGTTTGGGACTTTCAAGAGTCTCAGGGAGCCCAGACTGGCCTCGAACTCGGGGACCCTCCTGTCTCAGCCGCACACGTGCTGGGGCTAAAGGAGGTGCGCCACCACACCTGGCTACAGTCTTTAGTTCCCTTTACAGACACCACCCAGCTAAGGTTCGGGGCCTTTGCGCCTGCTGAACCCTCTGCGGTCCTCCCTGAACACCCCTCTACTCCTTGCAGCCAACCCACAGCCGCCAGACCCTGAGAACCGCTGTACTTCCTCCTGGCCTCAGTTTCCCCAGGTGTAACGTGGGATCTGTCATCTGGAAATATTTACCCCCCACGAGGATCAGATCCCGCTTGTTGACGTCAGCCGCGCCCCCATTCGCTCACCCGGAGGCGTCGTCGTCTCTATTTTAAGAGGCCGAGGGCGGGCTCGCATCTAACTGGGGCCCCCGGCGACACCCGTCGCGCGCCAGCCCCGCCCCCACTCCCGCCTTCCCGCCCTGTCTCCGCTCCGCACGCCGCTCCCTCCGGGAGAGCGGGGACCCGCCCCACTGCCCCCTCTAAGTTGCTTTACTTAATCTTCACTTCCCCAAACTCGTGAGCCCCGCGGCGGCCTCCGCGGCGGCCCGGGCCGCCCCGCGCGGTCAGCGCCGCCTGCACCCGCTGAGGCTTCGCACACAGCAATAGATGCGGGACGGTCCGCGGCTGTGCGGTTCCCCACCGCAAACATGTCGGCCGCAGGAGTGTACGGCCCCAGCCTCAGGACAAGCCAGGCAAACCTCTAGGACTTTAGCAGATGTTACAGAGGGGGAAACTGAGACCCACAGAGGCCAGCCAGGGGCGTCGCGTCCCAGAGTCTGCTAACCCCAGGGCGCCCTGGGCTTGCATTTTGATCTCCCCCACCCCCACACACGTTCTTCCTTCCCGGAGGCGCGAACGCGCTAACTCGGGAAACTGAGGCTCGGGGAAGCCATCACACTCACACGCCCTGCAGGTCCTTCGTTGTCACACCGGTCTGGGACCGTGGAGAAAGGAGATCCCAGCCGGGCAGCTTCGGGGTGATGGCTTCCCTAGGCAAGAGCCTCGGTTTCCTTATCTGTGGAAGGGACCGGAGGCAGGGGACTGGCCGCTAGCGGTGATGCTGGCCGGCGGCTGTGCTCGGTCCGCCTCAGCGGCGGTGCACATTAGAGCCCTCCGGCGGGTGTGGTACAAATACCTCGAGTCCTTCTCCCTACGCCACAGACCCAGCCTCAGTTTCCCCATCTGTCTAAAGATCTCCTCCCTTCCCATCCTGCGCAAAGCGCTCTGGCCAGCAGGTGGGCAGAGGGCGCAAGTTGACACTTCCCGGCCTTCCTCACTCCCTGCCTCCGTTTCCTAGCCAGGACGGTTCTGTCCGGCTCCCGTCCGCGCACGGCCTCACCTGGAGCCCTCGGCGCCTCAGGAGGCTCGGCTCGTCCATCTCGGAGTGTCCCCGCGGTCGGCCCCGCCCCCGGCCCCGCCCCATGCATCGGGCCCGCCCCCCGAACGCCATTGGTCCTGGCGGTCAGCTGATGCCCGGCTGGCCCCGCCCCTCAGGACCCGGGCGTTTCTCAACCAAGCGAGCGGAGGCGGGGAGAGAGGATCAGCGCTTGCTGGGGTCACTCAGCAAGACGTCCGCCGAGGCGCCCACTTTGATGCAAAGCTGAAGCAATTCCGCAAAGCTCCATCTTCTCAATTTGTTTTTTTGTGATTATTTATATTTTTATTTTATGTACATAGGTGTTTTGACTGCATGTATGTCTGAGGGTGTCAAATCCACTGGAACAGGAGTTACAGACAGTTGTGAGCTGTCATGTGGGTGCTTGGAATTGAACCCGGGTCCTCTGGAGGAACAGCCAGTGCTCTTAACCGCTGAGCCATCTCTCCAGCCCAAGATTCCATCTTTAAGGAAAAGTTCAGCTTTTAAAACCTACTTATTGCCGGGCGGTGGTGGCGCACGCCTTTAATCCCAGCACTCGGGAGGCAGAGGCAGGCGGATCATTGTGAGTTCGAGGCCAACCTGGTCTACAAAGTGAGTCCAGGACAGCCAGAGCTGTTACACAGAGAAACCCTGTCTCGAAAAACCAAAAAAAAAAAAAAAAAAAAACCTAGTTATTGTGGCCGGGCATGGTGGCACACACCTTTAATCTCAGCACTGAGGAGGCAGAGGCAGGCAGATCTCTGTGAGTCCGAGGCCAACCTGGTCTACAAAATGAGTCCAGGACAGCCAGGGCTCTGTGGCACAGAGAAACCCTGTCTCGAAAAATCAAAAAACCTATTTATTAATTTTTAGAACTTTGGAGGGGCAGGATCTCATGTAGCCCAGGTTGGCTTCAGACTCCCTACGTATCTGCAGATGACTCCGGACTTGTGATCCTCCTGCACCAGGTCTCCTTTGCTGGGGTGACAGGTGCCACCACGACCGAATTTACCTGGTGCTGGGCTCGAACCCAGGGTTCTGAGCATGCCAGGCCAGTGGCTGGCAGCGCAGCTCACACACACTAGGTCACCCCCTACCGCAGAGACCCCTCCCCAACCCAGCTATACGGATTTTAAGGAGCTGTGTGCAGCAGGCAACTCTGGCGCTCACCCTTCTTCCCACAGGAGCCAGTTGCAGGATCTCCTTGGGCCATCCTTGGCTACATAGAGAGTTGCAGGCAAGCCTGGGTTACATGAGATCTTGCCTCAAAATAAATAAGGCTTTTCAGTACGTTCATCACCACCACCTAACCCTAAGATATCCCCCGCAAAGAGCCCCATTCTTACCAGCAGGCTCTCCAGTCCCCCTGCGGACCATTTCCTCCGGGTCTGCTGGCTGTCACTCAGTTTCCTGCTTTTCAAACTCCACCACCTCTTCGAGCTGTCCGGTGTGCTTTCCTTTTCGTGGCTAAATAGTATTCCAGCACCATGACCTGCACTGTCTACCCATGGGTGGCCATTGACCACTCCATTCTGTAGCTATCTTGGGAGAGCTGCAATGAATGTTCCAAAACAGGGAATGTCTTTTGTGGCGTATGTTTTCCTCCTCTTGGATGTATACCTGCGAATGGACTTCCCGAGGCCATATGGTCGCTCTGTGTTTTCCAGGGTAAGGAAGTGCCAGTTGGTTTCCTGAAGCGCCAAACAAATGTAAACAAAGTGACTAAGTCCATGCACCATGCAGGCGGGAGTCTGGCGTGTGCAAACTACTCAAACCGCTCACAGCAAGTCAGCGAGCACAGGCTGGGCCGACAGCTCTGAGGACCAGGGCTCATGTCCTCTTATGAGCAACTCTCCTGCCGTGTAGCTGAGCGATTTTCTAAACGTTTTCATCATCATCGTTGTGGCTGGAGAGGCTGCTCAGGGGTGAGAGCCCTGGCTGCTCTGCAGAGGACTTGGGTCCCAGCACCCACAAGGTGCTCACAACTGTCTGTACATCCAGTTCCAGGGGATCCAGCGCCTTCTTCTGGCAGACACCAGGCACACATATGGCTCACAAACAGGCAAGCAAACACCACACACACTAAATAAAAATAAAGAAAATCTTTACAATTGTTTTTATTGATAAATGATGCTGTGTGCTTTTTAATGAACAAGGTTTGTTCCTTCAAAACTCCTATTCATTCTTCAACACCTTCTTTGAATGCACAGGAAGGGGAGGTCACTCCCCTTCAGCCCAGAGGTAGCAGAAGCTGGGGCCATGGGGACATTCGGTGGTTTCTTTTGAGAGGGTTTCCGGGGCCCTTGTGACCTATTCCTTCCTGCTCCCTGCCCCATGTGTGTAATATTTCTGAAAGTGGGGCATCCTGGATACTTGACTACACTAAGCCTCCATGGGCAGCTGGGAGGAAGACTTGAAGGTGCCCCATACTGTGACCTCAACAGAGAAAGTCCCAGAACACTAGTGTGCCTGGGCTCTCCCTCAGCCTGACAGTTGAAAAGGCATTCGCCCAGTGGGACCCTCCTACATATGCAGCTTGTTGAGGGAAACTGAGGCAGATACATATGTCTTTATGTGAAAGCAACATTGGCAGAGATGGGGACCACTCTAAAAGAACCAAGTTTGGCCCAGGCGGCTGATTGATTATCTCCAGCTGGAGCCTCTGGACTCAGTTTCCCCATCTATGATGTGGAGCAAGCCATGGCAGCCTTTCTGAGAACAAGGGCTGTCTTAAGACTAACAGAGGGGTCAAACTCATGTTACCATATTCCACGACCTTCCCTCCCTCCCTGGCTGACCTTGAACTCACAGCAATCTTGGTGATAGTAAGTTTGTGAACTGCACACGCCCTTCCCATGTGTCTCTTCCCTCTCCCTGACTCTGCCCCTCCCCCACTCCCTTGCCCTTCCCCAGCCTAGCCCTGCCAGTCCTAAGGGAGTCAGTCTGTGTGGTTCACTGGGAATGCCAGGGCAGAGACACAGTGTCATTGTCCACAACCACTGACCTCATAGTCCTAAGAACGCTTGACCCTGGGCCAGGCTGAGCCAGCTGTCCTGGGGACATGGCTCCTGCTCCGAAGGGCCCCTCCCAAAGCCTCATGAGCTCATCCATATGGTCCTCAGTTTCCCCTTATGCCCATCACACAAAATATTATCATCTGTCCCCCTTGTGTGAGCCGTGGAACTGGGAAGACTTTTAATTTAAGATAGGGTTTCTCTGTGTAACAGCCCTGGCTGCCCTGGACTCACTTTGTAGACCAGGCTCGCCTTGAACTCACAGAGATCCACCTGCCTCTGCTTCCTGAGTGCTGGGATTAAAGGTATGTGCCACCACATCTCACCCTGAAAACATCTTTAGAGAAAAGTCATACCACTTACAATTCTCTCTCTCTCTCTCTGGTCTATATAGTTCAGGCTGCCCACAGATTCATGGCCACTCCCATGTCTCAACCTCCCAGATACTGGAAAAAAGACTTTAAAATGAAACCTACAGGTTGGGGTTCAGTTTCTAGAGCCCCTGCTCAGCATGAAGGAAGCCCTAGGCTCTGACCTGGACACCCCATAAGTCAGGAGTGGGGGTGCTCACCTGTCTGTCCAGTATGTGTGGGAGATGGAGGAGGATCAGTTGAAGGCCATCCTGAGACCCTGTCTCAAAAGAAAGAAAGAAAGAAAACCCCAAAAGATTCCAGACTCTCCTATCCCAAGGTGGGTTTATCATGCAGTGGGGGCCCCCACCTCTGGGCTGACTTCCTGGCTTTCACTTTCATATTGACAGGCCCTGGGAGGCAGTGAGTTTTTCTTTCTTTTCTTTTCTCCTCCTCTTTTCATTTTCTTTCCCTTCTCTGTGTCAGCGTGTTCTGGGGTGGGAACAGGGTGGCTGGGCTCCTTCAACCCTACAGAAGTTCCTGGGGCCTCAAGGCTCCTCGTGGACCTGATGGGGCTGCCAGGGACCAGCAAGCACATCTTCATCCTCCTTCTGCTTTGCCGGCTGGGTGGTGAGTCTCCACGGTCCCCACCCCACATCTCCTGGGTAGGGAGGGGTCCATGGCAGGCTCCAGGCTCCAGGTCCAGGGGCATCTCTGGTGCTCTCTTGCTGTTTGTCAAATGGAATCCCTATGACTATGATTGCAGGGATCTCATTTAACTCCTGACTTGATTTTCTCCTCTGCAGAGGAGTCTGACACATTCCCATCTTCTTAAACAAGAAAAGCTCAAGGATTGCAGGCACATGTAATATCACATGTTCTGCACACAGCTCGTTGCAGACACTCATACATGGCATCTGTGCAGGCAGGTTCTCAGGACATGGCATGGACCAGGCTGGGAAGGGCCATCTCAGTCATGGCTGCTGTGTAACGCTGGACAAATTCTATGCCTCTGTATCTGTCTGGAAGTCAGGGGGGCTGCAGCTTGTTGGCTCCTTATTTCAGCTCGATGGGGGGAGTACAACTAAGGACAGTCAGGACTGCCTTAGCGAAAGGGCTTCAAGCCTTCAGGGGACACCATGTGCTAAGAGACTCACAGTGAGAGGCAAGGAGCCCAGATTCGTATGGAGAGAACTGGCAGAGAGGGGAAGCAAGCTTCAGGCTGCATCCCCTTTAGGGATGGGGTTACCAGAGAGAAGAGGAAGGAAGAGGACCACGCCTGTCACCTCAGAATCCAAAACACCAATTTCTCCCCGAGAATCTGGATTTGATCCCAGTTAGGCTAACTCCTTGACTGGGGTGTTCTAGACTCCCACGCAGGCGGTTCTGGGGAGACCCTGGTGCCTGGAGCTCCACAGTGGAATCTGCCCAGAGGACATGGCTCTCTCTTGGAGACTGTCCCTAGCCCTGTCCCTGCCCGCAGCCATGCACTCACCAGGCTGTTCCTCCTCCCCACCGTAGTGTGGCACTCTAGGGCAGCCCATGCTGGGCTTCCATACCAGTCCCACTGCTGTGTGGCCTCACAGAGGGACCCACAAAACCACCTGGGGGAGCTTAGAATCTAGGGTAGGGATGGGGGAGGGTAGGCTGAGAGAGGATGGATGGGCATGTGGCTGGGGGTGGTGGATAGGGGATGGGGTGGGTCAGTGAGTGGGTGAGGGTGGGGGGGGGAGGGGGGTGTAGGGAGTACGTGGGCAGATGTGTTGATGGCAAACAGACACAGACAGAAATGGGGGTGGGCAAGCTGATGCTCACTCCTGTACTTTCTCTAGTCTCACATGTCCCAGGGTGTTGTGACACTACAGTCATT
The DNA here is from genome assembly GCA_907164525.1 of Lophiomys imhausi. Taxonomy (NCBI): domain Eukaryota; kingdom Metazoa; phylum Chordata; class Mammalia; order Rodentia; family Muridae; genus Lophiomys; species Lophiomys imhausi. Next base: position 333,224 of record CAJQZJ010033979.1, on the reverse strand, counting down.
TTCCCTTGTCTTTCAGCCTCCTGCAGAGCTGGCAGCTGCTGCTTTGAGAAGCTGCCCTACCCAGATGGAGCCTCAGGTCTGGCACAGCCCCTCCCAGCTGAGAGCGGCACCAGGCTCTGGCTTGCCCTTCTCCCCAGCCAGCCCCTGCCCCGCTGAAGCCCCTGACAGTCCCACTCAGCCACCTTCATAACTCAGGGTGCCTCTCCCCCTGCTTTTGTGCCTTCTGATCTCAGAGTTTAAGTGCCTGTTATTTAGAAGGACCAATTACTGGCTACTCATTCTCACTCTGCCCGAAGGGCAACATTTTGTCTTTTTTTTTTTTTTCCCCAGAGCTGAGTACCGAACCCAGGGCCTTGCGCTTGCTAGGCAAGCACTCTACCACTGAGCTAAATCCCCAACCCCCTGAAGGGCAACATTTATATTTACTAATAAGCTTCACAAAAGGAACTTCAAGAAACAGGCCCCAAATCCAGTGGTTTTTTTTTAGTTGTTGTTGTTTTGTTTTGCTTTTTAAGTTATAGGAACCCAATTGTAAGAATGCCCACCCTGTTATCCCAGGCCTAGGAGGCCGAGGCAAGGGGATCAGGAGTTCATAGTCATCCTTGACTAATAAGGTTAGGGCCAGCCTGGGCTACATGAGACTCAAAAGCAAAATAAAACATTGCAAGGAGCTGGGGTGCAGTTCCCTGAGCAGGTAGGAAGCTGAGGGTTCCCAGTGTTGAAAATCAAATCTGCGTGATGAAGGGGACATGGTCCTTATTCAGCCTCTTGTGTGCAAAGACCCTGAAGTGGAGGTTGGCCCTGCACCTGCGAGGTCCAGAAAGGGAGTGGGCAGCACCGAGGAGGGCAGGCTGGGGGTGGGAAAGGCAAGGGGACACAGGGACGTATGACACAGTTCTGAGACCTCCGCCATCTCTAGCAGACTCCTCCTCAGGACCTAGGAACTTGAGTTGCTACAGGGTTTCCGGGGCCGAGTACGAGTGCTCCTGGCAGTATGAAGGCTCTGAGGACAACGTCACCCACTTCCTGAGGTGCTGGTGAGGACTCCTTCCCATATCTTCACTTGTACCCCAAATCCCCCCCAGCCAAGATCATGCTGAACATGATCCCTGCAGGTCTCTGATGAATGTCACACAAGACAGGAAGGGTGGACAGAGAACGTGTTTTCTCTAGTTTTGTTTGTTTGGTCTTTTGAGACAAAGTTTCTCTGTGTAGCTCTGGCTGGCCTAGAACTTACTCTCTAGAACAGACTGGCCTTGAATTCAGAGATCTGCCAGCCTCTGCCTCCCCAGTGTTGGGATTAAACCTGTGTGTGATCCCAGTACTATTTGTTAGAAGTGCTGAGATTAAACAGTGTCCCACTCACTTCTAATCTTTGCTTCATTCTCAAACTGACCTTTATGATTCTTTCTCCCCTCTCTCCATCCACCCCCTCTGAGGACTCATCACTAACGCTCTCTCTTCTGCAGCTTCAGCGGTGGGCGCTGCTGCTTCTTCCCTGTGGGCGTCTCTAGGACTGTGACCTTCTCGGAACAGGCCGGTGTCCATGTGTGGTCAGAGGTGGTCACGTTCTGGGTGGAGTCTCGGCTCAGTAACCTGACCATGAAGTCTCCGGAGATATCCCTGTACCTGTCCAACTGGAGTGAGCACCCTGTCTTCCTTGTCCCTCTGACACCACGGAAGCCCCCAGTCCCAGGCCTGAGAGCATCCCAGGTCCAGGGTGAGGTGCAGGACATTGTCACACAGGATCCCTGTCGCTGGGGCTCCAGCCTGATCCTCCCATCCCCACAGTCCTGCCAGCCCCTCCCGGGAGCTGTGTCTTCATGACTCAGCGCGTCTGGCTGGGTGCTGTCCTGAGTGTGTGCGTGAGGATGTGGGTTGTGGGCAGGCTCAGGGACGGATGTGGGCAGACGAGGGAGTGAGGGGGCTGCCCACCGTTCCACTGAGGCAGGAAATTAACTAGGGCAGAGGAAAGTTCACTTGTCAGTGGGAAACACTCCAGCAAGATGGTTGTTTTGAAGGGATGGATACAACTGAGGATGACACCCAAGATTTCCTTCATATTCTACCCTGAGCGGCTCCCAGTCTCTCACTGGGAGATTCTAGGCAGGGGCTCCACCCCTGAACTCGCCCCCAGTCCCTCACTGGGGGATTCTAGGCAGGGGTTCCACCCCTGAGCCACACCCCCAACCCCTCACTGGGGGATTCTAGACAGGGCTCCACCCCTGAGCCACGCCCCCAACCCTCACTGGGGGATTCTAGGCAGGGCTCCACCCCTGAGCCACGCCCCCAGCTCCTTAATACAATCTATGCTTAAAAATCACTGGATTGGGGACATGAGTCAGTAGGTAGACATGAACCTAGTATACAGGGCCTTAGGGTTTCATCCCCAGCCCTGCATAAATCAGTTATGGGGGTGCACACCTGTCCTGCCTGGGAGGAGGAGGATCATGAGTTCAAGGACAGTCAAAGCTACAAGAGACCTATCAAAAGGAACAAACACAAACGCCGAGACAAATCCCAATCCCTAATTTCGGGGCAGGCAGAGGGTCTCTCACTCTTATCAGGGTGATCCAAGGGTGGTGTCAGGCAAACATACTGGACATTTGTACTGAAGTCACAGGCACATCCCCCCCCCCCCCAGTTAAGTTCAGTCCTCCTGGGAAGGACATCAAAGTGTCACGATCAGACGGGTGGTTGCGCATGGACTGGAATGTTTCCCGAGAGGCCGGTGCTGAGGGCTCTGAGGGCGCTGAGGTGCAGTTTATGCGGCGGTCGCCCACAATGAATTGGACATTGGTGAGTTTGTTTTCCAGGTCAAAGGTCACCATCACACCATGAACGTCTTCTAGCCAGTACCTTCATCCACAGAGCTGCCAGTTCTGCCTTGTCGCTTGCTTCATGGTCCTCAGATTTGATGGTGACCTTCCTGCTCAAGCAACGCCCCCCAAAGTAGCTCCCCATTACCCTCCCTGGGCACCCCGTCAACATCTTGCTTTCTTGACAAGCTCTGGGCTGTGTTTCTCTGCTGGGTCCCTGCAGTCCAGCCTCTGGCTGTCTGTCTAACCCACACATCCCCACCCCATCTCACCCCCTTCACAGACCAGCTGTTACCCTCAGATCCACTCTCTCCCTCCCTCCTTCCTTCACCCACTCACTCAGTCACTGTAGTCCCATGACTCCCCCCAACTCTATGATCTCACCCAGGCCTCAGTTTCCCCAATTCTGTGATCTTACCCAGGCCTCAGTTTCCCCCTCAGATAAACAGGCAATGAGTCAGAGGAGCCTGGCATGGCAGCACCCACCTCACCCCAATACTGTGGAGGTGCAGGAGCCAGGGGAGCTCTAGGGGGCCATGAGGGGGGAGGGAGGCTCTCAGGAGGCAGGGGGAAGCTCTGGGGGGTTGTGAGGAGGGAGTGAGGCTCTCATGCTCAGGACTCAGCTGAATGGTGAGGTCCAGGCTCAAAGAACAAAACAGAAAATTTAAACCGCTCATTTCTGAGCCATGAAGTGTAAGCCACTCGGACACCCAACCTCTTTCTCTTTTAGGGTGACTGCGGACCTCAGAATAATTCTGGCTTAGGTGTGATTGAGGACACTCATGGCAGTAGTTCTGGTAGGCATTAATGAAGCACCTACTCTATGCAGGGCCTATAGCCCTGCCCTGTTGTTCAGTATGGGTTTATTCCTATTCTGCAAGTGGCACATTGAGGTGTGGAAGGACCTAGGTTCCAGTCAAGGGTGGAGCAGAGCCTCAGTCCAGCAAAGGGGCAGAAGTGGGCAAAGAGGGAGCCAGGGACAGAGTTCACCAAGTGTGGTCAGGTGACCTAGATCTAGACCTGAGCAGCCCTGCACTCCGACTGACCTGACCCATGCTCTACCTCTACCCAGAGTCCTGCCTCTGCCCTTCAGAGAACATGACCCAGGAGTTCCAGATACGGAGGCGGCGGCTGTCCTCAGGGGCACCTGGAGGTCCCTGGAGTAACTGGAGTGGCTCTGTGTGTGTCCCACCTGGTGAGAGGGCCTGGGATACAAGCACTAGGAAAGGGTCCCCAGAGCCACCCTTGGTGATGCCAATCATCCAAACACCTGAAAGCTGAGGAAGGAGGATTGTGTTTTGAGGTCAGCCTGGGATTCATAGTCAGACCATGTCTCAAAAGAAAAGAATAAAAGATGTAACAACAAATATGTCTGGGTAAGATCACAGACATCAGGCTGAGGGGTTAGACATTAGGCTGAGAAATTAGACAGCAGGCTGAGGGGGGTCATACATTAGGCTGGGGGATGAGACATTAGGCTGGGGAATAAGACATCGGGCTGAAGGGTTAGACATCAGATTGAGGGGACTAGATATCAGACTGGGGTGCTAGACTGAAGGCGCTCCACAGTGCAAGGAAAACCCACTCGTGTTCAGGAAAAAACAGGGAGGGGAGGGTGGGCATGGCTCCAGTCACCCATCTTTCCCTCAGTCCTTCCGGTCCCTGCTTTCCTTACAGAACCCCTCCCCCAGCCCTCGGTTAAGTTCCTGGTGGAGCCACTGGGCCAAGGTGGAAGGCGGCGGCTGATCATGCAGGGGCAGGTGACTGAGCTAGCCTGTGCTGTGGGTGGCCTGGGCGGGGCAGGAGGCCCAACAGAATAGGAGAGGCAGATGAGAAACTGAGAAACGGGGGTGGCCTGTGATGGGGATAACTGTGAAGGTGGACAGGGTGTGGGGGCCTACGTAGTCATCCAGCACAGGGGAGGTGGCTGCAGGAAGATGAGGTTATTCTTGGCCAGCCTGGGCTACATGAGACCCTTTCTCTGCCTGTAACGGGGAGCCGTGGTGTGTGTGTGTGTGAACAGGGGAGGGCGGTGTCCCTGGTGCCCAGGGTCGCCATGCCTGTGTCCTGCTCTGCAGTCATCCCTGCCGCCCGTCCCAGCCGGCTGCCTAGGGGTCAGGCCCGGCGCACAAGTGCGGTATTTGGTGCGCGTGCGCATGCTGTCGTGCTCCTGCCAGCCTCGACACTGGCGGACCGTGTCCCTGGGCAAGACACTGAGCCTGTCCGGGGCCGCCTATGACCTGGTTGTGGTCACCAAGACGCGATTCGGCCTCGGCCCCAAACAAACGTGGCACCTCCCTGCCCAAGAGCTCGCAGGTACCTGGTGAGGTGGGAGCACAGGGAGGCGGGGCGGAGCGGGGGTACGGGGGAGGCGGGCCTATTCCGAAAAGTGTTCAGTATCAGCTTGGCATACAGCTGGTGCACAATAGATGTTAGTTGATCTCCTGGGGCTTGGAGTCTGGGTCTGTGATTAGCACTGACACACTGGTGACCCCTTCTCCCTGTGTGACACTCGGGCTCCTTCCAGAGCCGAGACCCCTGAACATCAGCGTGGACGGCAACGTGACGTCTGTGCAATGGGCCGCCAAGGCTCCAGGTACCACCTACTGCCTTGAGTGGCAGCCGCGAGGCCGGGAGGAGAACCACACACACTGCACCCTAATTGCTCCAGAAGACAGGGACCCAGGCGGCATGGGTATGTCATTGTCAGCTCGATATCCTCCTCCATGATGATGAGGCTCCAGCCTCCAGCACCTGAAGCTCAAAGAGGCACTGCTCTTACTCAGGGTCGCCAGGCAGCGGTCCAGGCGGAGGCGCAAGCCTGTGGCCTTCGTGAGGTTCCGGGGTCACGCCCTGGGCAGGTCACCCCGAGTGGGTAGTGTCACATGCTGTGGTGAATTAAACGTCGCCGCGCAGGGAAGGTGTCAGATGAATGAGGTCTGCAGGACAGGAGCGGATGGTCCCAGCAGAGTCTAGCTCTGGGTTTGGGCTGCAGTTCTGGGGGACACACTTTTGGGGTTCTCAGAGCGTCCCAGGCGAGGCTGTGGAGCTGAACACAGGCTCCTCCCCGTACTGTGAAGACTGGAGTACTGGGATGAGGGATACAGCGGAAGAGGCACAAGGGCTCTTCTAGGCGGCCTCGGAAAGGACCAACCCGCGCAGACTCCTACGGGACAGTTTGTCAGCGGCCGCCCCATCCTTGCAGTGACGCACAGCTGGAGCTCTGCGCCCGCCGGGGACCGGGACCAGTGTTACCGCGTCACTGTCTTCGCCTCCAGGGACCCCGAGAGTCCTGTGCTGTGGTCCACGCTTCTGTCCAGTCACTACTTTGTGGGTAACGGTGAGCGGCTCCGACCTGTGGCTTTGGGGGCCTTGGTAACCATGGGGTGTCAGGGCCTGGACAAAGAATGGAAACATGTGGGCGGAACCAGGGCTGTGGGCGGAGCCAAACATGTGGGCAGGTCAGATGCTCCCACTATTGGTGGAGCCATTCAGTGGGCGTGGCCACAGCTATCTGTCGACCTATGGTGGCGGAGTTAGAGTGGTGGGCGGGGCCAGGGCGGTGGGTACGGCTGGGATCGTTGGGGTAGGCTTGGTGGGTGTGGCCTGAGTGGGCGGAGACTTCATTCTGCAGCCCCCCAGCTCACGGGGACTTTGCACAGCCTCGGTGGTCGGGTCCCCGCTCCACGTGTGGGTGAGGAACCACAGCGGGGACTCCGTGTTCGTGGAGTGGACGCCGTCGCAGCTGAGCGCCTGCCCAGGGATCCTGACGCGATATGTCGTGCACTGCGAAGCTGAGGACGGTGCGGGGGTGTCAGGTGCGGTGGGGAGTCCGTGCGGGGGGTGTCAGGTGCAGTAGGGGGTCGGTTCAGAGTTTCAGGTGCAGTAGGGGGTCGGTGCAGGGTGTCAGGTGCGGTGGGGACTCAGTGTGGGGTCAGGTGCGGTGGGGGGTCAATGCGGGGTGTCAGGTGCGGTGAGGGATCAGTTCATGTGCGCTGGGGAGGCCCATGTGTCAGGTGTGTGGGGGACTGGCATGAGTCCGCTGATGTGTGATGCTGGCACAGAAACTTTGCCTGTCCCTGAGTCCCTAAGGAATCTGGTTGCTCCACTCACTATGTCACATGTTCCTGCGACAGAACACAGCGACCACAGCAGCCTGAGGAAAGCGGTTGTCTGGTCTCAGGACTCCATGCGGGGTTCAGGAAACCCGTGACACCCCTAATCCTCCCCAAAGCCAACTGGGGCCTGTGAGGACCATTCTCACTCTAGCCACCGCATCCGTTTTACACATTTAGCTACATGTTCATTGATTCATTTACTGTGTAATGTGGAGTCTATGGAGCGCGTGGGGCCGGAGGTCAGTGTGAGGGTCGAACTCTCAGCATGCTGCGCAGTAAAGGCTTTGCCGGCGCTCATTCAGCCTACGTGATTTTCAAATTTTTATTTATTAATTATTATTATTATTGTTGTTATTTGGCTTTCTGATACAAGGTTTCTCTGTGTAGCCCGGGGTGGTGGAACTCACTCTGTAGCCCAGGCTAGCATCCGACTTATAGAAATCCCCCTGTCTCAGCTTCCCCGGGATGTAGAGGTGGAACTCAGACCTGTGCTGAACCATGATCCTGGCCTCCTTCACGATGTTACCTTAAAAACCTTCGATGAGCCGGGCAGTGGTGGTGCACGCCTTTAATCCCAGCACTTGGGAGGCAGAGGCAGGTGGATCTTTGTGAGTTCAAGGCCAACCTGGTCTACAAAGTGAGTCCAGGACAGCCAGGGCTACACAGAGAAACCCTGTCTCGAAAAACAAAAACAAAAACAAAACAAAACAAAAAAAAACCTTCGATGAAGCGGATCCCTTTGAGCTCAAGGCCAGCCTGGACTACAAAGCGAGCCCAGGACAGCCAGGCTCTGTTACACAGAGTATCCCTGTCTCGAAAAACAAACAAACAAAAAAGTCTTCAGATGCTGGGGGCGTGGTGGTGCACGCCTTTAATTCCAGCACTCAGGAGGCAGAGGCAGGTGGATCTCTGTGAGTTCGGGGCCAACGTGGTCTATAGAGTGAGTTCCAGGACAGCCAAGATTACACAGAAAAACCCTGTCTCGAAAAAACAAAACCAACCAAACAAACAAACAAGCAAACCCTTCAGTTATCTGCTAGTGATTCCACATGTCTGTGTATCTGTGCTCGCTTGTCTCACCCGAACTGGAGACACAGATGGTCGTGAGACGCCACGCGGGTGCTGGGAACAGAACCCAGGTCCCTGCAAGAGCAGCCAGCGCTCCTAACCCCCCCCCCGCCCCTCATTGAGAGTGTGGACACCGTAAGGCTGCTCTGAATGTCAGGCTTGCCCACGGGTCATGAAGGGATCCCTAATCCACTGCCTCCCCCAGCAGAGTGGCTAGTGCCACCTACGGAGACGCAAGTGACACTTCAGGGGCTGCGTAGTGGCGTGGTGTACACGGTAAGGGTGCGGGCAGACACTGTGCGGTTCCCAGGTGCCTGGAGCCGTCCCCAGCGCTTCAGCTTTGGTGAGTAAGAACAGTGGGGGACATCTGATTACCCAGCATGCACTTGGCCGCCCTTTCCCTAATGACCCCCACATCCCCTCATGGCCCACTTTTCCTCTGTGGCTTTCCATAGGCCTCTGGAAAAAGTATTAGTAGGAATTCCTATTTTCTGACCTACCTTACCTGCTTACAATAGTTTATTCCCCCCCGCCGACCCCTGCTATTTGTGACTCATGTTCATCCTTCAAAACCCAGCTGTAAAGATCCCTGCTCCAGGAAGCTCTCTCCCTACTGCTCTCTCTGCCTCCTCTGGCTCCTTGGGTTGCTGTACACGGGTAGAGCTGTCTTCCCCAGTCAGGGAAGGAAGGGACAGGGCGCGCACTCTTCACCCGGAGTTGTCCCGCCCCCAGAGGTGCAGATTTCGCGTTTATCCATCCTTTTCGCGTCTCTGGGGAGCTTCGCCAGCGTCCTCCTCCTGGGCGGCCTCGGGTACATCGGCTTAAACAGGTAACTCTCGCCTGACCCTCTCGCCATGTCCGCTGGGGCGGTCCTGAGAACACTCGCGAGCCCAAAGTATGGGTCTGCCCAGGTCTAGACGAGGAAACTGGGGCTCAGAACCAGAACTGGGTGTGCGCTGTGGGCAGACATGGGCTGACTTTGAGTGTGCGGGAATCTCCTCGGGTGCACATCACACCCTTCACAACACAGCCCTCTCTGATGTGCCATCCTTTGTTCGCCAGGGCCGCTTGGCACTTGTGCCCACCCCTGCCCACACCCTGTGCCAGCACCGCTGTGGAGTTCCCCGACAGCCAGCGCAAGCAGGTAAATGTTCCCTCTCGGCTTCCGGCTGTGGCATGTTTGGTTCGTTCTCACTGCGGGCAAGGGGCGAACTGCAGCACAGTAACCCAGACTGAAGGGCAGCTGGAAGTCTGGACAGTCGGGGGATCTTCTGGGAGTCATCAGGGGAGCAGGACGTAACAGGGCTTCACGGAGGGAAACTTGAAAAGCAAACTCCAGGCGGTGGTCTCAGGTTGGATCGGGGACGTGCGGTCAATTGTCTGGTGCACCCCCAGAATCTTGGGGAGGCTCCGGTGAAAGCTGGGCGCTGAGGGGACGCCCTCCCCACCTGGCGTGATTTTAGAGAATTCAGTCATACTGTGCCCTGGCTCTGTCCACCCACCCTTGGTCCCACCCAAAGACAGGACTCCTCTCACTGTTCTTCTGGCTCCGCCCCAGTCCGGGATGCACCCAATTGGGTAACTCCGCCCACAGTCTTGGCCCCGCCTTCGTCCTTCCCCTGCCACTCAGCCTTGGCCCCGCCTCTTCACTCGACTTGGTCCTGTTCCTTCACTCAGCCTTGGCCTCGCCCAAACATCCTGCTCCACTCTCTGTTCTGCCATCCCTCCCATCCACTATACCCTCACCTTCCCAATCCCCAATTCAACTCCTCCTTAACTCAGTCTTGGGCCCTTCACTCAGACTTGGCCCCGCCCCATCACTCAGTCCTGGCCCCGCCCAAACATCCCGCTCCACTCTCTGTCCTGTCTTTCCTATCATCCACCATACCCTCATCCTCCCAATCCCCACCCTCCCAATCCCCACCCCATCTTTCACTTAACCCAGTTTTGGCCCCGCCCACGCCCACCATGTGCTCAATCCGGGCACGCCTACGTCCTGACCCTTCACTCAGACCTGGCTCCGCCCACACATCCTGCTCCACTCCGTCCAGCCCTTCCTCTCCCATCCACCACACCCTCACCGCCCCTATCCTCACCCCATCTCCCCATTAACTTAGTTTTTACCCTGCCCACACCCCCAAGTACAGTCCCGGCCCCGCCTACATCCTGCCCCTCCATCCAGCTTGGCCCCACCTCTTCACACAGCCCTGGCCTCGCCCACACCCTGGCTCTGTCGCTCCTTCCTAGGCTTGGCAGTGGCGCAGTCCTGAGGACTTCCCGGAGGTGTTGTGCCCGCGAGAGAGGCTGGTGGTGGAGACGCCGGACGGAAGGGACAGGACGGAGTCGCCACGGGCTGACCCTGCTCCAGAGGCTCAGTGCCTGGGCGCGGGCGCGGAGGACTGTCCCCGGGGCGGGCCGGCCCACGTGACACTCCCGTTGCTTCTGGGGGACGTGACCCAGGCAGCCTCCGGACTGGGCGGTCTTTGGTGGACCCAAAAGCTCGAGGAGCCGTCACCGCCCACCTGGGCGTGGGGACACGAAGCCTGACCACGTCCCAGCCTGCTCCGCCCTCACGCACGAGCCCCTAGCCCGCAGCAACTGGCCAAATCGGCTGCGAAGACTTGACCGTCTCGCCTGAGGTCACGCAGGATTTGTAGGACGCAAACCGAGGCCTTCACCCCCCAGCACCCCTAACCTTTCCACACACCCCCTCCGTGTGCGCCCTCCCGCGCCTTAGCCACACAGCCTGTGGGGGAACCCAGAAACCGCCAGGAAGGGAAAACTGCTCCCTGCAGCCGCGCGCATTTCCAGTGACTGACCCCTGAAGCTGGCCATGGTGACACCGGTCACCCCAGCACCCAGGAGGCCGCGGCAGGAAAGACGAGCCGGGACTGCAGAGCCAGGAGGGCAGCCTGGGCTACAGGAGTCGCTGTTCTCTCAGACCCCCGCGAGAGGCTGGGCGTCCACGGGCGGCCCCAGCGCCCTCCCCACGCCACGCCCCCGGGGCGCTCCGGGTCCCCTCTTTTCCCGCCGCAGCAACCGCGCGTCCGTAACGTCTGTCCGTGGCCGCCAGGGGGCAGCAGCGGCGCGCGTCGCCTCTGCCGCCCCGGAGCAGAGGGCTCAAAGAGGACTTTTCCAGTTTGAGCCTGCCGCGATGTAGGAACCCAGAAACCCGACCTTTTATAACAGGAGTTCCCGCAGCTGATAACGGCCAGGCCTCCCAGACCAAGGACCTCAGTTTCACTATGGAGGCTTCTAGGTGGGGAAGGAGCCTTCGCCTCTGAGTCCCCACCCACACACTGGTTGCACAATTGGTTCGGTTCCTGCAGCCCAGGCTGGCCCGAACTCCCCAGTCATTCTGCCTCAGCCTCTCCAGTGCTGGGCTGTGTCGAGGTTCTTCCGGGGACCCTGTGATGCTGAGGCAGAGGATGCTGCTGGGCTCGGGAGAGTCTGCCAACACACATGGAGTCAGCATGGGGAGGAGGAAGAAGTCGGCATGTCCAGACCTGGGGGTGGAGAGCCAGTCACCTGCATCCAGCCAGCAGGACAGACAAACTTTCCGTCCAGCTACCATTGTCTTTTTCTCTTTCTTTCTTTTCTTTCTTGTTTGTTTTGTTTTTCGAGACAGGGTTTTTCTGTGTAGCCCCAGCTATCCCAGGGGCAGGATAATAGCCTAGGATCTCCCCACCCCGTGAGGGACCAGAGTCGTGGCTGGGGCAGAGTGACAGCCTAGGATACCCATGCCCTCGCTGTGTGTGTGTGTGTGTGTGTGTGTGTGTGTGTGTGTGTGTAGGGGATGATCATCATAATGCAGGTCTCCTTGGCCTCAACCCTCACCAGTGCAAAACAAATAAGAATCCTTCCTGTGTCCCAGCTTAGTCTTGCTGCTCACCTGTGTGGCCTTAGACGTCACTTGCTGCAGGCAAACACAGATCCAGCCCTCCTCACACCTAATCAGGAACCGTGATGAGGGGGGATGCCAGGGGCACAGGGCGAAAGGGCAGAGAGATCCTGGAGGACGCAAAGCTGTGGCCCAGAACAGCCAGCGCCAAGGTCCTGAGGAGGCCAGATAAAGGTTCTAGGTGACAAGCGACAAGCAGCAGGACCTTTACTTTATTTTAGCTTGGTGGCCTGAGGTGGCTTGGACCGAGGCACTTGTGACTTCCCTTCGAGCTGCTCAGGGCCCTCCTGCTGCAGTCCAGGCCAGACCAGACATCACCATCCACCTGCCTTAGCCTCCAGAGTGTCCTGGTGACTGCTGTGGGCCACCACGCCCAGCCGCTGGCCCTCCCTCATCCCTCTTCTTGGTTTCTGTCTGCCTGTGCCCAGGTGTGGGGCTATCAAATGCAGGGACATGAGTTGCCTCAGTTTCTCTCCTGAGGCGCCACCCCCTGGATGTTTCCAGTGGCCTTTTGTCTGTGGCCTCCAGCCGGGATGGGTGGATTGTCACAGCCTCTGGGGCACATGCCTGGCCGGCAGTGACCCGCACAGAGTGGCCCCCTTTTCGGACGCTGTTTGCTATTAAGTCACACTATTCACACACCACAAGAGTCGCCTCCTTTTTTCTCAGCTTGCCCATTTAAAGTGCGCGATTCGATGACATTTGCACATTCACCCGGTGCGTACACAGCACCTCTGACTAATTCCAGAACATTCCATACCCAACGCCAAAGTGTCTGTCCACACTCACGGCTCCTGTATCCCAGCACACGCTGTCACAGCCCCCGCCTGAGCCTGATCCTGACACCAGATCGGTGGGGTCACTCACCAATGCGCGCTGACTGCTGTCAATCACACACATTGCATTTTTGAGGCTTTTTCAACATGTCAGTGCCTCTGTCCTTTTCATAGCTGCATACTGTTCCACTGTGTGCCTAGAACACATTTTATTTCTCTGCTCACGTGCTGATGGGGACTCAGGCGGTTCTGCTGTCCTGGTCGCTGTGGGTCCTGCTGCTCAGGCCTGTGGTGGGCCTGTTCTCTCCCCGTCTTTCCCTTCACCCTCCTCCCTTCTGCTCCCCCTTTCTCTCCTCCCCTCTCCCTTTCTTCCTGTAGATGGAACCCAGGTTCTTGTTTTACCGGAAGCAGAGGCTCCACCCTAAGCCACGCCCAGCCCCTCACTAAGGGAGTCTAGGCTTTCAGTCTACCCAGGGACCACGCCCTCAGCCCTCACTAGGGGATCCTCGACTGTCACTCTACCTCGGGGCCACGCCCCCAGCCGCTCACTGGGCGATTCTAGGCAGGTGCTGGGATGACAGGTCGCTCGGAGGCACAGCCCCCACTCCCGACCCTCAGCATGAGTCTCTACCCTGGGAGCCTTACAGAGTCATCAAAGTCTAATGGCAGCAGCCATGGCAGCACTTCAGGGAATATCACCTTAGCCCTTCAGCCTCTCAGAGCCACCGTTCCCAGCACTATGCATGGTGGCCCAGGCAGGGGAAGAAAACGGAGTGGGTATGAGGCCCCGGCTGGCCTGGTCGCTGCTCAGTCTTATCCTGTCTGGCTGGGATTTTCTCTGGCCTGTGTCCCCGCCCTGGACCAGCGCTGGACCTTCCTGTGAAAGCAAAAGAGCAGTTTCCCTCCCCCTGTCACAGGAACCTTTCAGCTGGGGCCTGGAGATGGAGGTCAACAGTCAACAAACATCTCAGAGAGAGGGTTGGGGAAGGTTATGGATTCTGTCAGCCTCAGTCTCTTTCTTTCTTTCTTTCTTTCTTTCTTTCTTTCTTTCTGTCTATCTCTCTTCTTCCTTCCTTCCTTTCCTTTCCTTCCTTCCTTTCTCTTTTTTCTTTCTTTCATGACAGAGGCTCTCTGTATAGCCCTGGCTGTCCTGGAACTCACTCTATAGACCAGGCTGGTCTTGAACTCACAGATCCACCTGCCTCTGCCTCCTGAGTGCTGGGATTAAAGGCAGGCACCACCACAGCCTGGCCTGTCTCTTCACTTTCTATACCGTGCATCCACAGAACTCTGGTCACTTCTTCAGCTCTGATGACAGTTCCTTGGCCCACTCGGGCCTATCTGCTTCTGCCTTCACACCCTGTGGATGGACCTGGCTGGTGGCCTGAGTCACACCGATAGTGTGCACAACCTGGCATGCCCCTCTCCCCCAGCAGCCAGCTATCTAAGCCAAGGCTGTTCTAGCAGTCAGTCCACACCCTCTGCTCTTCCTCAGCCTCCTAAGCACTCCCCAAACAAGTGAGGCATACTCCTGTCTCATGACTTTTTCATGAGTCTCATTTCTGCCTGGGGCCTTTAATCCCAATGACATCCTTGTGTATCCCTAGCCCCGTCTAGGGTCTAATTTCAATGTCCTTCTAACTCACACGTCCCCAGTATATGGAGTTTGAAGCCTGTCCATTGTAGCATCTTTAGTTGCTGCACATGGCCTCCCTGTGTGAGGGAGACCTGTAGGCATAGCCATAGGGAGGTGTGTGGGGTCAGGTTACCTCCCTGAGAACAGTAGTTGATCCTACCAGAGTCTTGAGTCATTGATTTCTCGCTCCCCAAGGACAGGAGGAGTTCTGTGGGCTTCAGGAAGTTCACAGGTGGGGAAACTGAGGCACAGAGCCCAGCCATTCCTGCTAATCCTCCTGCACCTGTCCCTCCCCTGCACAGCCTGCCAGGGGACTTTCTCATGGGCAGAAACAGTGGCAGCCTGTTTCACAAGTGGCTGGAGGTTGGTATCAGGTTGCGGTTGGCACACCATATCACACTGCCTGGGGCGGCCAGGGGAGGTTGACTCTGTCACCATGTTCTAGAGGAAACAGGGCACCAGGCCATGGCACAGAAATGGGGCAGGTGAGGGACAAGGCGGGAGGGGCATGGAAGGAAGGTTGGGCAGCAGAGAAAGACACCAGACAATGAGCCCCTGGCTTCCACATGGGCGCAGGCAGGAATGCAAGTACACACACGATAAAATGCATAAACAATTTTATAAAGTAATAGGACTTTTTGATCATCACACAATGCCTTAAGGAAAATGGAAAGATAACAACAAATAGCACACAGCTTCTGTGACTCCTGACCCACTGTCTGGAGGTCTGTGCAAAGAGCAAATCCAGGCCCACAAGAGGGCGCTGGATCCCCTGGAACTGGAGTTACAGATGGCTGTGGGTTGCTATGTGGGTTCTGGGAACAGAACCCTGGTCCTCTGCAAGAGCAGCTAGTGTTCTTAACCACTGAGCCAGAGGAATGAAGTCTGAGGTGGTGTCTGATGTCTTCCTCTACTGCACAACCTTCCTTCTCATTGCTTTTATATGCAGTCATATGCAGAGGTCAGAGGACAACTTTAAGAACCTGGTTCTCTCCTTCCACCATGCAGTTCCCGGGGAACAACCTCAGATGGTCAGGCTTGGCACCACCTGCCTTTATACTCTGAGCCATCTTGTCAGCCCACAGTGTCTCTCACTGACCACAGTGCTGATGTCTGTACCCTCCTGTGTCTACCCTGAGGGCTGGGGTTCCAGCTTTTTAAAAATTTATTTATTTGTTTGTTTTCTGAGACAGGGTTTCTTTGTGCAGCCCTGATTGCCCTGGAACTCACTCTGTAAACCAGGCTGGCCTCGAACTCACAGAGATCCGCCTGTCTCTGCCTCCTGAGTGCTGCTGGGATTAAAGGCATTGCCACCACCAAACCTGTCTTACACCTAGCTTTTAAATTTTGTACTTGGGACTCGAACTCAGATTCTGACACTTATACATCAGGGATTTTATTCATGGTCCCATTTCCCCAGCCTTCCTGTCGTTAATGTATGCAAATTTGTATGCATTAATCTTTTTTTTTTTTCCTTCAGGTTTTTTAGATAGTCTCCCTCGAATAGCCCAGGCTTGCCTCAAACTCTCTATTCTCTTGCCTCTGCTGAGTGCTGGGACTGTGAGCTCACACATTGTCCCGTCTGGCCACACATCAGCACATTGACTCAGTGTCCCCCTCTGGGTGCTGCTGCTGCTGGCCCCTGTCACTATGCACAGTCTGTCTCCACCTTATGGCAGAATTCCTGAGTTATGTAGAAGCTTCTGTGGGTGCTAGATTCCAATGTGTTGGTCAATGTGCCCCTCCCTGTGGCAATCTTTCTGACGTAACCACAGGCTGTGAAATTAGTCCCAGGGTCTGGTAGGACCAGTCTCACCAACTCACTTTTCCCCAGAAGTGCTGGGCCACCCTCTGCTAAAACAGGACTTTTTGTTGTAGCCCAGGCTGGCTTAAACTCATTGTATAGCGAAGGATAACCTTGAACCTCCCAGCTGTGGGGATGCAGACCCCCACCAACGTTTGCTGTTGCTGTTTGAGATGGGGGTCTTACTCTGTAATTCTCTGGCTGGTCTGGAACTCACAGCCATTGCCCTGCCTCACATGTCAAGATGACCGGCCTATGCCTTCACACCAGGGTAGAAAATGAAATTTTCATTTCCATTCTTCCTGGTTTGATGATGGATTGATTTCTCTGGTGACGAAGAAATAAAAACCAAGTCCCAGGTTGGCAATATGGCTGAGCAGGTACAGGAGCTTGTGGCTAAGCCCGAGGACCTGAGTTCATTCCTTGGGATGCACATTCTAGCAAACTGAACCGTGACTTTAGCATGTGAACCCTGGCACTTCACCCCATGAAGTCAATAAATAAAATAAAAGTGTAATTGAAACATTTTAATATCAAGTCCCTCTTCTTTTTCCCACTCCTGAGCATCCAGATGGCTCCAGGGCCCTCAGTCCCCTTTCTCCTCCATACCCTCCCCCACAGCAGACCATGCATCCAGAGCAGAGCTGGGCACGAGAGACAGGGCCCTGCAGGCCCTGGTGTGCAGGAGGCTGGAGCAGGACAGACCTCGCATCTACCTGGCCAAGTCCAGCTCCAGGGACCTCAGATTAATTCCGATCCCTTCGGAGTCAGGGAAAATTCCAAAAGCCAGGAACTTGTTCCAATCTACAGAGACCCGGCTGGGTGCTCACACATGTCCGGGTTTTCTGCCCTCACCCTCCAGGGTCATGTGAATGTAAAGTATAAACTATTTTTATTAATAATTATTAACACCTACCAACCTGCCCTAACACTTTAGAAAGGACACCCAGATCCAGACATCCATGGGAGCAGGTCCTTTGAGGGCAACTGGCCAGCAGTCCCTCTGCAGGAACATCACAATCAGCAGTGACTCCATGGACAGCTGGCTCTGGTGTTGCTATGGTAGCCTCGCTTCTGCTTGGGGTCGCCCTCCCATCAACCAGTTCTTATGAACCTTCTCTGTGCAGGTCTGGGGCCACATGCAGCCTTGGCCTTCTCAGGTGGCTGCTTGGTATGTCTCTGGCTAGTGTTAGCAGGGCTCAGCTGCTTGGTTCACCTGGTCCATGCCCAACTTCGGCTCTATCCCAAGGTGCCAGCCAGTGAGTCCAGACATCATGCTCACCAGGTGCCCAGGATCACTGCAAATGAATCACGCTCTGGGCCGTTCACACTCAGGGCCAGGGCTGTCCATTGGTCTAGCTTCAGGCTGTTGGGGTCGAGCCCTGTGGGGACCCGGGAAATGGAAGCTTATGAGAAATGCCTCATGGCTGGGAAAATGAAAGTAACTTGTGGGAGATATCTAAGATGGTACCAGTGGGAAGATGCCAGGACATAGTTGAAGTCTGATTGTGGCTATAGCTGATTGGGTGAGCAAGGCTTCCGTGCTTGTGATCAGTGCATGATCACCATGTTACCAGGCTTGTGCTATGTGATGTGATAGGATGACCTTTAATGTGCTTGACCCACGTAGCCTCATGTGGAAATACCCATTTGGTTCTGTATATAAGCTAGGGGACAAAACATTAAAAAGGGGAAATGCTTAGGCATCACTCCTGTCACGTCTGTTTGTCTTTGGAGTGAAGGCTGGAGAGTCGGATGGGCAGTGCACTCACTTTTCCCTGAGACCCCCTTATGTGGTGATCACCCTATATGGGCATAACTGGCCCCCAATGTGGGGCAGGAGGAGAGACTTTCGTTTACATAAGGGACAGGAGGAGATGGTCCAGGGCCAATCCGTCAGTGAGGTGAGTGATCCCCGAAAGGATGAGGCAAGCAACTTCAAAAACTGAAGAGCCTGCACTTAACGTGCTGAAACATATGCTTAAAGCAGGAGTATGGAGCTTTCCAAGACCCAAGACATCAAGGTCTGGGAGGTGGTTCTACGAACCACACCATGGGTAGATTCTGCAAACTTGTTTTGTTGGGAGACATGGGATCAAATTATGCGTCTTGTTGCACTGCAAGAGATCCAGCAGGGCGAAGATTTCCCTTGGGGATTTTCCCTAGTACTATCGGCCCTGAAGGCCTATTTTCAACAGCAAAAGGATGGCGGAGACTCCTTGATTTCCCGACTACCTTTAGAGCCAGAGTGGGACCAATACACTGCTGAGAGGTCAAGGGATGAACTGAAAACGAAAGACCCCTGGCTGGCAAATCACTCTGGGGAGAATGAGGGAGAGAAACAAAAGAGACAGGAAACTAAAGATAAAAGGGAACAGGCCCCAAGCGAGAAAGGCTATACCTTACTACACCTGTCAGCCCTTCTGCTCTGCCACTTAATGAGGAGGCTCCACCACCTTGGGAGGGGAAATTATTTCCCCCCCAAGGGGCCTCTGAGGTCTGAGCCTCAGACTTTTCTGTTTTACCTCAACCCAAGAGGGGGCTAGGCCTGCCGTCTGGTATCCATGGGAGGCAGGTGATTTAAAGGAACTTAAGAGGCCTTAGCAGAGGATGGGCCTAATTCTCCTTGGGCAGAAACAGTCCTGTAGGGGTTAGCTCATCAGCCATGCACCCCACAAGATTGGAAGGCACTATGCCAAGCCATGCTCCCTAGTAATATGTTCATTAAATGGTGTGTCCTGTATAGAAAGGAGTGCCACATACAGGCCGATCAAAATGATCTCGCCCAGCCTGCCATACCCATCACCTTCGGCATGTTATCAGGGACTGCTGATAGATATAGTACAGGCTTACAACAGGCCGCTATCCCCCCTCCCTATACTGATAAGGTCAGGGCTCTAGGACTTGCAACATGGCATAAACTGGAGGAGGGGGGCCCCAAAGGCCCCCATTTCAGGTATAATGCAAAAGCCAAATGAGGATCTCTCCATCATTATAGATAGGGTCGCTTGAAGCATGCAGAGAAAGTTTCCCCCTGGCCCTTTAAAGGGAACATTTTATTAAAATGCTGGTATTGGGTGGAATGAATGCAGACCATAAGCTAGCTTGTGCAGGACAGAAAGGACGGTCAATGGAAAGATGGATAATCTGTTCCAAAGATGTGGGGACACAGAGCCATCAGGCACAGTCCCTAACTACTGCCTTGCAGGCACAGACAGATGCCTTAACTGAAGCTGTGACCAAAGCCCTTACACTAGCCGCCTCTCGAGGTGGATCATCCCCTGGAACGGGTGGGTCTCAGCGACTGAAACAATGTTTTGGGTGTGGACAGACAGGCCACTTCAAGAGGGAGTGCCCTAATAAAGGGGGACAAGGGGCAAATGCTGGTCCTTTACCAAGGCCTTCAAGACCATCTATTCCATGTCCCTGCTGTCAAAGGCTTCCATTGGCAGAGAGAATGTAAATTCTGCTTTGACATTGAAGGAAAACCCCTTCCCTCTTTAAACTAGAGGTGGGGCAACCTCCAGCCCCCTTAGCCCAAGGAGGAAAATCAAAAGCCCAAGGGCCAATTAAATTATCTAAAGTGCCCTCCCCTGGTTGCAACTTCACACAGAGGTCCCATAAGCATGCCCATGAGGCACCCAGGGTGAATTGGATGGTACCCATTGTCCCGGGGATAAGGCCCAAAGTGGACATTACCATTGCAGGAAAGAGGTTTCGCTGCCTGATACTGGTGCTGACAGGACTGTGTTAAGAAAAGAGAAAGTCCCTCACAGCTGGAGACTTGTTCCCAGGCCCTCAATCTTAGGAGTTGGAGGGAAACCCAGTCAGAGGAAAGCCAGGACTGGCTTCTATAAAGACCTTTGGTTGTTTCAGGGCTCAACGCAAACCTGTTAGGTCAGGATATCCTGGGCCAGGCAGATGCCTACATCACCACAGATCATAAAGCCTTTCTTTTTTTTTTTTTTTTTGGTTTTTCGAGACAGGGTTTCTCTGTATATCTCTGGCTGTCTTGGACTCGCTTTGTAGACCAGACAGACCTCAAACTCACAGAGATCCACCTGCCTCTGCCTCCCAAGTGCTGGGATTAAAGGCATGCGCCACCACCACCCAGCTTCATAAAGCTTTTTATGATGATATTTTGGATGAGGAGGAATCACAGTGACTGCTGATGGAGCAACAGGCAATTTGGAAAAGGCCCCACACCAATCCCAAAGGCCACTGCTCCCTGGGTACCCTTATTAAGTGGACTCCCGGACCCCCACTCTGGGTGGAGCAGTGGCCCCTCCCTTTGGTTAAGTTAAAGGCATTTAAAGAGCTTTTGGATGAACAGTTACGGCTGGGACATATTCAACCATCCATTAGTCCATGGAATACTCCCATATTTGTAATTAGAAAGAGGTCTGGTAAATGGAGAATGTTACAGGATCTTAGAAAGATTAATAATCAGATGGTCATACAAGATATGCTCCTGCAGGGGCTCCCTTGGATACCTGCCATTCCAAAGGGCCTTCATTTACTAGTTATTGACACTAAGGACTGTTTCTTCTCCATTCCCCTACAACCTAAAGACTGTGAGAAATTTGCCTTCTCTGGGCCTTCCCTCAACTTTGGGGGGCCTGATGAGCGGTATGAATGGAGAGTGATTCCCTAGGGCATGGCCAATAGCCCAGCCTTTTGCCAAAATTATGTTCAGGCCCTTTTTTTTTTTTTTTTTTTTTTGGTTTTTCGAGACAGGGTTTCTCTGTGTAGCCCTGGCTGTCCTGGACTCACTTTGTAGACCAGGCTGGCCTCGAACTCGCAAAGATCCGCCTGCCTCTGCCTCCCAAGTGCTGGGATTAAAGGCGTGCGCCACCACTGCCCGGCTGTTCAGGCCCTTTTTAAACCTGTCCAAGAGCTAAAGGACATTACATTGTATGTTTATATGGATGATATCTTCCCTGATTCCCCTTCCCCAGAAACACTGGGGAGGGCATACAAAGTTTTGCAGTGATGCTTGACTGAGGGAGGCTTATATATTTCCTCTGATAAGGTTCAAACTCTCCCCCCCTTTCAAATATTGGGATCACAGTTGTCCCTGGAAGGTGTAAGTCCTTTAAAGCCCCAGTTCCATATTTCAGACACTTACACCTTAACAGACCTTCAGAGGGTTTTGGGGAAATCAATCGGCTCCAAGCCTGGATACCTGTGTACACAGGACAGTTGTTACTCCTCTTTGAAGGGTAGACAACCCACAGACATCATAACTTTGGGGCCTGCCTATAAGGCTGCCTTTCAAGTTGTTCCAAAGGCTCTTGACAAAGCTGAACTAGCTTTATATGAGCCTCATGAAGATCTTCTGCTATGGATCCTGCCCACTGTTGCTCTGCTTATGTCTGTGGTTGTTCAGAGGGGTCAACCATAATGGGTTCATGCTGCTTTGGGAGCTATGCCCAGGGTCTATGCCTCATTGGACCAGGTGGTTGATTTAATAATAAAGGCTAGGGACATCATGCTGTGCCATTATGGGCACAACCCAGACAAGACTGTAGTTCCTTATCGATTGGTAGACTTTGAGTGGGGTCGAAGAAAATGACAAGCTGGCCCTATCTCTTGAGGGATTCCTTGGAAAGCTAGACTGCTGTTATGGTTATGGGTCATATAAATGGGTTATTTCCTTTAAAAATCTGGATTGGAGGACTCCTAAATTATTCAAATTTAAGCCAATTATGGGGGCCCTCAACGTGTTTATAGACGGGGGTAAAGAAGGGGCAGCTGTGGTCATATTTCAGGATGGTGACTCAAAGACACATAAACATCTCTGTGAGGGCTCAGCTCAGTTTAAAGAACTGTTTGCAGTCATCCTAGCTTTGTCCAAGGTCCCTCAATCTATGAACCTC
This sequence comes from Lophiomys imhausi, assembly GCA_907164525.1. Taxonomy (NCBI): domain Eukaryota; kingdom Metazoa; phylum Chordata; class Mammalia; order Rodentia; family Muridae; genus Lophiomys; species Lophiomys imhausi. The sequence continues at coordinate 311,223 of CAJQZJ010033979.1, read as the reverse complement.
TTCTCTGACAGCCAATATGTGGTAAATTTGCTTCCCAGACTGCCCCAATCCTGTAAAAGTTGAATAGTAATTCCATCACCCCTTTAATGATTCAAGCAAGAACATTACTGCTTGACAGGGTAAATGTTTTATATATATATATATGCATCATCTCAGAGGCCATCAAGGGCTACCAGGCCTGATGTCCTTAGGAAATGGCCTTGCTGATGAAAAAGTTTCATCTAGGGTCTAGGATGTTACTCTACAGGAGGCATATAGTCTTCATGATCTACCCCACCTTAATTGGAGAGGGCTTCACAAAAGGTTTCCCCAGATCCAGATTGGAGATTTAAAAAAGATTGTTCGTCCTTGTAAATGCTGCCTACCTTTTCTACAAGTCCCTCCTTTACAACCGATGGAAATAAATCCCCGCAGCTTAAACCCTAATACACTATGGCAGACTGACGTGATACACTACGCTCCCTCTGGAAAGCTTAAATACATATTTGTCTCTATTGATACGTTCTCTCACACCTGTTGGGCCACTGCCCATATGGGAAAAAATTCTAAACATCCACAAAGCCATTTTTTACAATGTTTTGCCACATTAGGCCTACCTCATCAGGTAAAAACAGATGATGGACCACGCTTTGTTAGCAGGGCCCTTCAAAACTTCTTTCACCAGTGGCAGATTAAACATATTACAGGAATTCCCTATAATCCTAGGGGACAGGCAATCGTTGAGAGACATCACCAAAACTTAAAAACCCAACTACAAAAACAAAAAGGGGGAAGGAACCCTCATCAACAGCTTGGTCTGGCATGGCTTACTTTAATTATTCTAAATTTTTCAAAAAAAATGACAGTCATGTTTCCGAAAACATTGGTCAACTCAAGATCATAGAATAGACAAACAGGTAAAATGGAAAGATCCTACCACAGGATTGTGGAGGAGACCTGACCCACTTATAACCATGGGATGAGTATTTGGATGTGTGTTCCCAAGTCCTATATGGGTACCTGCAAGGAACCTTAAATTTCTCCCACAGGGTGGGAGGTCCCTTGCACCCAATGACACCACTACATTGGCTGAAACAAATGACCAATAAGGAGAGAAAGGCTCTCTGGTGTGATGAGGTGGTATTAAGCATTCTAAATGTTGATTGGTCCTACTTGCTGTCTGTTACTTACTTTGTCTCTGATTGGTTAAATAAATGCTGAGGCCTGGAGATAATTGTGAGAAACTATATATTTTCAGAGCAAAGGGATCAAACACCAAAGAAGACAAGACGATCCCAGATGGTCCAGCTCACAGACTGTCCCAGCCAGTACTTCAATGAAGCCCTGAACTTTCCTGCCCAAAGTTCAACTTCAGACTACAAACTGCTCAGGACATTCAAATTGTTGAGCACATAGAGACTGGACAACAAATGTTACTATTAACTTGCTTAACCATTTTTTTTCCATTTTATTTGGGCCCCCAAACAGGTTTTCTACATCCCAATTCAGCAGGAAACAATTTTAAGAGAGCAACACCCCATTCCCAAAAGGTGGGGGGATAATATTTTGGTCATTTGATGTGTATAAATGTTGTTTAGGGGTAATGGTTACAAATTGTTAAATGGTCTTATTAATCAAGATATAGAAAATTATATTCAAGGACTTTTCTATTTCTTTTTCTCTATCCTTCTTTCTCTCTTATATAGGGGGAAAGGACTTAAAAAGAAAAAGAAGGGGAATATATGGATATAATATAGAAATGATAAGGTATCAGGATAGATTATTGAATCATCTCTGAAACTTAAAACTATTGCTATTCTTAAGCCGGGCGGTGGTGGCGCACGCCTTTAATCCCAGCACTTGGGAGGCAGAGGCAGGCGGATCTCTGTGAGTTCGAGGCCAGCCTGGTCTACAAAGTGAGTCCAGGACAGCCA
>CAJQZJ010033979.1:282071-308910 GCA_907164525.1 Lophiomys imhausi | reverse complement strand
TTTTTTTTTGGTTTTTTTTTTGAGACAGGGTTTCTCTGTATAACAGCTCTGGCTGTCCTAGACTCACTTTGTAGACAAGGCTGGCCTCGAACTCACAGAGATCCGCCTACCTCTGCCTCCCAAGTGCTGGGATTAAAGGCGTGCACCACCAACGCCTGGCCAAACTCTGTTATTCTTAAAATAAGGTTATCTTTTGATACATTGGTATAGAATTTTGTATATTGATTAAAAAATAAGATTAATTTTGATAGAATTTTAGTTTGTTTGTTCAAAGATGATAGATAGATAGATTTATAAATCAATAGATGTCTTTAAAACCCTCAGAGATGTACAGAAAATGACATTTAAAGATATTATTTTAAGAATTGTTTGATTTTAAGACAGTCAGTTCCTCTCAGCTCCCATTTGACTTGGAAGAAAACAATGAGCATCAAAAAAAAAAATTCCCCCATCAGGAGATGATTCCTATTGGACAAAAATGTCCCTGCTTTCTCAACAGACTATCTACAGTCCAAAGATGGACCAGAGATTAAATGCAGGTAAGTTGATGTCCTGATTCTGCAGAGACAGAATGGGAAAATCCTTATTTCCTGCTGCACAATTAAGTTTGTGAGATATGCTTGGCCAGAAGGCTGAAGATGATGTTCCAATGGTATGGAGAGATATTTGGGACTGTCTAGGCAACAAACTGTCATATTTCTTTTTGGAAGCTGCTCTTCTATGCTTCCTACTCACTCAAATAATAACTTTATCTCTTCTTATGTCTTTGATGGTGTTGAAGGCATAATAGCTTTAAATTTTGAATTGAACTTGAGTTGTTTAGGATTTAAGGGCTACAATTGCACAACTCAGTCCTAGGCTTGTTAAAATCCACATAGTGTCTGTGGATTCATTTGTAATGGTGGGTTAAGGACAACCTCCGATCAATGGGTCAATGGGTTAATAATATATTAATATATATTAATATAATATAAATACTAGTAAATAATTTAATTAGCCATTTTTTTTCTACTCTGGTGTCCTCAAAAACCACATGGCCAGATTAGGCCAAAGTTCCCACAAGAAGAGAAACACCTAACTCAAAAAAGGTCCAGGACTAAAAAAAGAGCCCCTGAGAGGCTATTTTTCATCTGGTCTTCCAGATGCTGGTATGCCTGTTTTGGCTGTTGATTGGAGGGTTGCAGATCCCATAGGTGAGAATGGAAGGAGGCAGAGGCAGGAGGTTCACCAATTCAATTCAAGGCCAGCTGTTTATTTTGCTCCCTGACAGGCCTCCCCCTCCCCCACCACACACTTTCACAGGCCAGAGAACTAGTCTTCCCAGGCAAACTGAGGCATGCCTGGTCTCCAACTCTTGATCTGTTTCTGGAAGAGTAGCGATGTTGGGGGGCTCTGTACACGGCCCCAAGCTCCAGCAGGTAGGTAGGCTGGTTGCTGTGGTGAAGGTGACTGTAGGTTTCCAAACCATGAGGTTTTTCTTCTTTCTCTCTTCTTAGCTGTGCATGGACAGGGTCTCTGCCTTGAGCCTGGGTACCGCTGAGGCTGGGACACAGTACCCTAAGCTATCTGGCCTCTGCATCTCCAGGACCTTTGCATGCGCTCCCTGGACCCTGTTGCCTCCAGAAGGGTCCAGCCTGGGTTTGTCCCTTTGGCAGGACTTGATTATGTTATAGGTCTGTGTTTCTGCTGCTTCCTGGATATGTTTCTATAAGTATTTTATTATTTATTGTATTTATTTTGTGTGTGGGGAGGTGGAGGGGACAGAGGCTGGCCGGGGCCTGGTGACTCTCGACCGTCTACACTGTGGGTTTTGAAGCTGGGTGTCCCAAATTACCTGGGGCTTAGCAGTTCGGCTTGGAGAAGGGACTGAGTCCTGGGGTGCAGCCCGAGGGATGTGGTGGCTGTGGGGCTAGGCCAGCCTGGACCATCCCTGTCGGACAGACGTCCCCAACTCTGCCTCTCCTGTGACCCTGACACGAACCACCACTCCAGCTCAAACCCTCCAGACAGTCATCCATGATGATGTCTCTGGGATAAAACAACAGCACCTACTTGCCCTGGCCAATCATCTTGCTGGGGAACAACAAGAGATCGCCTTGTTACAACATCATCTCTATAATCCTCAATATAGAGTAAATCCTACTGTTATGATTGCTAATTTGTCTACATATATGAAGAGGCCTTGAATGATAAATGTTTACAAATGTCAAGATTGCTATTTAATGATGTTATAAAATTTAATGATGCTAGGGTTCTGATGATCCCTACCACCACCTTCTTTCAGGATATCTGGAGTCAATTGACTTCATGGTTTTGGTTGTCTAATCTGGCATTGATAGGGTTAATTCTTTTTTATGCTTTAATGGTTTGGAGGCTATATCAGTACTGGAGGTACCGCCAACAAAATGTACCACTAAGCCACAAGCTGGTAATGCTTGTTCAGGTGATTAAGGAGGTTTTCCATAATGGGGTCCCCCACAACCCTTGGATTAACATGGCCCTTAACAAGGCCATGTGAGACCTTTGAGGGGTACCGAGAACTCATAAAGGATGATGAGCACAGCACTGGTCCATCCCTGTTTTTACCCTTCACTGCTGACAAGCAATGGGCAAGAGGCTGGTCTCTCTCTCTGAGAATCTCTCCCCCTCCCTGTTGTTTAAATAAATAAAACGGGAGATGTAATGACCCAGGAAATGGAGGCTTATGAGAAATTCCTCGTAGCTGGGAAAATGAAAGTAACTTGTGGGAGATATCTAAGATGGTGCTGGCAGGAAGATGCGGGGACACCTGCATTTTGTTGGGTACCCTCAACTCACTTTTTTTCCTCTCGCATTTCAGTGAGAAAGCTGAGGCCTGGAGAGGCTGAGGAAGTGCCCACAGTGGTACAGCCAGCAGCCAGCTGCAGACAGGGTGGATCCACCCAGTGTACCATCGGCACCCTCCTACTTGTCCCCAGCCACCTTGGCCACCTTGACGTCTGGCAGCCAACCTGGCTGGGCCGTGCCAGCAATGGACCGGGTTTCGCCCTCAGCACAAGTGACTGATGGCACTGCCATGCTGCCCAGCTCTGGCGTTACTCCTGTGTCACTAGCCGCTGTCATTCGTTACTTAGTAAACATCGTGTCTACAGGGGCTCCTGCCTGGCCAGCACCCATCCTACTGTCCTCACGATGGGAGAGGAGCTGAATTCCAACATTGTGGTTTCTCCCAGGTGTGAGTTCTTCCATTGGCCCGAGAGCCCACCATTCCACAGGCTGAGGCAGGAGAATAACCGTGAACCCCAGGCAAGCCCCCTGCCTCAAAAAATAAACAAAACCAGCTAATTACATGGAGGCCAGTGTGGCCAGTGAGCAGGTCTGCAGGACCCTGCCAGGTGGGCACATTTGAGAACTATAGTTCTATCTGACAGTCTGTGGTGCTGGTCCCCTGAGAGGCCAAGGTGGAGGGCACAGTGATTCACATAAGACTCAAGAGTCCCTGAGCCTGTGGGGTTCAGAACCAGGCTGGAGAGGCAGAGAGGGAGCCAGGCCCAGTGTAGTATGGGGGTTTTAACAGAAGTTTGCCAGCAGGAACGAGGCACCCTGGGAATGTGATAGGTCATTGGACTCCAAAGGTATCAGGGGCAAAATGACTTCAGACTAGAACTGCCCCCGTTTGATATAAACAAGAGGAAGGAAGGCCCTTGAAAGGGATATGGCCAAACTGGAGCTGAGGGATGGTCTGCATTTAGGACTTGTTGGGGTCTCCAGTCTCACCAGGAACCGTAGCTGCCCGCATGGCCACAGGGACATGCGCAGCAGGCCCGTCTCGCCCTCCGGAAGCTGAACAAAACTCGTGTACAGTCCCTGCATAGGGGTCACTGACAACGCCCCCCCCCCCCCACACCAACCAGGCCAACCTGCCAAACACACAGGAAGCCTGTGCTTGGGGCTCCCCCAGACCTGCTTTTTGTTTTGCCCATGCAGGGGACAGCTTGTGCTTGGGGAGGGACCCTGGCACTCCTCAGCCAGCACTGAACCCCTCCCACTCCCTCTTCACGGACCACAGGCGCCCAGTGAAGAGACCTCGGTCCAGAGCAGCCTGCTGCTGCTTGTTCAAGGAAGACAAGAGTCCAGAGCTGCCCACAGATCTGCCCTCCTCCATGGGCCACAGGTTCACATCCTGGGAAGCAGCAGGTCTTCCTGGCCTGCAGCTCCATCCCTGGAGCACCGCAGGTCACCCCCCTCTCCACCGCCATGACTGTCCCCAGCATCTTTGAGTGCCACCTGGAACACTTTTCTCCGGCAAACTCTTCATCCATCCAAACCCCAATGTCCCCTCCTTTTTCCAGAACCCTCCAGACCTAGCTCCGCCCCAGCCCAGACTCTACCCCTCCCTGTCCCTGTCTAGGTGTCTCCGACACTCCGCCTTCCCACTTCAGTCAGTCGCTCCTGGGCTTCCATGCCTTGATTTCCTCTGCTGGGCCCCCAGTCTGATTGGGCCCCTCAAGGTCCCCATGAGCCAATCCTATGACCGCGCCTGACCATATAGTCTGTGGTTGGTTACTCGGAGCTCCGAAGTGGGGCGGGACTGGCTAAGAGGGGCAGACCTCCCCACAGGGCTTTGTGCACAATAGGGCTTGGGGTCCCCTCCGGTCCCCCGTGTGTACGGGATGGTTTCCCCAGGTAGAGGGATTGCTCTCTTTATGTCCTTCCCCTTCTCGGGTTAGCTTCCCCTCCCCCAGTGGCCGCGGCTGGCACCATCCGCCCTAGACTAGTCACGTCTTCCTCCTTAGCTTTTTGGGGACTTTCCTCAACATCACAAACAAAGGCGAGGGACTGGGGCTGGGGCTCAGTGGGAAGAGCCCCGCCCACACCAGGAACGCATAAACCGTGCACACCTGTCATGACAGGTGGAGGCAGGAGGATCAGGAGTTCAAGGCCAGCCTGGGCTACAGGAGGCTGTCTCAAAAACAAGCAACAAAGCCGGGCGGTGGTGGCGCACGCCTTTAATCCCAGCACTTGGGAGGCAGAGGCAGGCGGATCTTTGTGAGTTCGAGGCCAGCCTGGTCTACAAAGCGAGTCCAGGACAGCCAGAGATATTCAGAGAAACCCTGTCTCGAAAAACCAAAAAAAAAAAAAAAAAAAACAAGCAACAAATAAAAACAAACGGGGTTCGGGGGCCAAGAGCCGGGAGCTGTCGGCGGAGCAGGTGCAAAGGTCCTGGGGTCCGAGCGGCTCTGCCTCCTCAGGGAGGTCCATGCCTGAGCCGGGAGGGAATTCTGGAAGCTGTGCCGGCTGGAGGTGGGGACAGGGTGTCCTGTAACCGGAGCCCAGCAGGACAGCAGCCCCCTCCTCGTCACCTCAGGGCGCCCTGCTCCGGACGGAATGTGCCCAGGGAGCGCTGCGAGACAGCGAGGGTGGCCGCGACTTTGGGTAGATTCCTGACCGGCCGCCCGGCCAGGCCAGCTGCCAAGTGTCTGCACCCTGCGTGCCTGTCACCCCGGGGGCTCAGAGACAGAGGAGACACAGGGCCCAAGGGAGACAAAGAGGGACCTGGGGTTTGACACTGAGCCCGGATTGGTCAGATTCAAGGGGGTCCTGGGAGCAGATGCACGAAAGTGACGCCCCAAAGTCCTTCGGAGGCAGGTGGGAGAGTGGCTGTGGTCCCAGCAGAGGGAGAAGGGTACAGGAGGGGGGATGGGAAGAGGGTCTGAAGCAGCCTGGTCTCCACACCTTCCCGCCCCAGCCACCCAACCCCCATCCCGGTCCTGGGACCACTGAGCCAGCTCCTCCTGCTCCTCTGTAAAAGCATCAGGTCCTCACAGCTGACAGCTCAGGTGTCAGCTGGCCTGGCCGGAGGAAACTGTCGCATGACAAACTGTGCAGCTCTGGAACACACCTGGAAGTGGGATGATCTGGCATCCGCGTGGTGAGGACCCATCATCCTTGGCTGCAGGTTTGGTCTTGGGGGACAGTTGTGAGGACAGCTCCCTAACCACGCCCTGAGACTCGGAGGCTATGGAGGGCTCTGGGGGGGGCAGTCTGCAGGACCAAACAAAAAAATCTTAAAACAAGTAGCAGACAGAACTGAGGAGCAGAGGCAGCAGGGTGAGCTGGGACGCAGCCGGGCTACTGTGCAGAACCTCAGTGTCTTCCTCCCATTTTATTTTTTTAATATACAAAAGATGATCGATCGATTCTTTAGACCTTTGGAAATGGCAAGTCACTGGCAGGGGGCTTGTCCAACTGCTCCCAGTCACCTTGTATCCTTCCTTGTCTGGATTCTGATCCCTGAGCAAGGCCATGGCAGATCACACACACAGCTCTGGGCTCACCTGGGCCACCAGTCCCCAAAAGCTGGAACCGCTGGACCCTCAGGTCCCACAGAGTCCCACTGACTTCTCCCTTACATGTGTATCTCTGGGCTCTCTGTCCTAACCTCACAGCCAGCCCATATCTAAGACACCCGCACCCCTGGGCTCCTATTCATACATCAAAGCCTCAGATGAAATGACATCTGGAAGCCTTCTGCATCCCCTCTGGACTCCTAGCTGGCTCTGGATTCAGGAGACGGGAAGCGTCCACGCCACCGGCCTTGTTGGGTCAAATGCAGAAAACTGGAAGCCTCGAGAGAATGGCCAGTCCACAGCGGCTATGTGCTGCCCTTCAGTCCTGGGCGGCGTTGGAGGACACTTGGCCTCATCTAATGCTGTGCTCCCAAAGCAGACATGGGACTGCAGTGGTTGAAGACATGTGAACCTGGTCTCAAGGTGTTGCTTCACGGATCAGCAGGTCATGCAACGTGGCCTCACAGCCTCTGAGGAGGGATTCGAGTCCTCCTGTCAGGCAGAGTCCCAGTGAGCCACATCATACACTCCACCAGCCCCAAGTCCCACATCAGCTCAGGGAACAAAGAGGCGGTCAGGGGTCCCCGAGAAGGGTGTGAGGCCTAAACACACGCCCAGGGATTGGTTCTCTATTTGAGACAAGGTCCTGCTCTGTATCCCAGGCCCGCCCAGATCTTGTGATCCTCCTGCCTCAGCCTCCCAAGGCCTGTGACAACAGACCTGTGTCACCACACCCTATTCCCTATCAGCTTATCACCAAGTGACCTTGCAAGGCTAGAGAGGGTGCTGGCGGCTTACCTCGGAGTATAGGGGAGGTGGGTGATAGCGAAACTCCTGGAGACAGGCAAAGTAGGGGCCTTCCAGGGTCACGCCTGGGTCGTGCAGGAGGGGGAAGGGTCCCTGTGATGCAGCTGCCAGCTGGTTGTCCCTCACCACTTCTGAGTACTCAGGGGGCGCTGGAAAGGAGAGAGGCGAATGAGGTGTAGAGTTGGGCTTCTGGGGGACCTGCAGCTGTGGCATGATTACAGCTGAGCCCTTTCCCCTTGGGACAGCTTCACTGTTGTCCAGGTTGACCTCCAACTTGTAGCAATCCTCCTGCCTCAGCTAGGATCTGGGACTCTTTGGTTTTGACCTCTGGATACTGGCTAACATTAAAGGCATGTATGTCCACACCGTACTTTGGATTAGCTTTTGAGTCCTCGTCTCCTGCAGTCCAGGCTGGTGTTAAACTGACACCTAGCCCTCGGTGTGCAGGGACAGTGGGTGTCTTGGATTAGACCCTGCTTGCATAGAGACCCCTGGACAAAGGGGTGGGGCCAAAGGCGGGCCCCACCCACCGGCATCCCTGGGCAGCTGGCGGAGCTCACCCTCTGGCAGCTCCATCGGGGTGCACAGACCCCAGTCTTGCAGGAAGCTGGCGCGGCTGCCCACGCTGGCCGAGCGGGTGCCCAGTGGTTGCAGGGGGACCGTGCCGATGACCAGCGGCAGCTCCAACAGCAGGTTGGAGGAGCCTGGGATGTCCACGCAGACCTGAGAGGAGCAGCGATGATGTGGACCGCTGCCCGACCTGTGCCCTCCCTCTTGGCCTGGATGACAGAGTGTGGGGGAGCCTGGGGTACCTTGAGCGAGTAGTCCACACTGAGCACTTGGCAGTCCAGGATGGATGGGCCCACCGGCGGAATACGCAGCACACAACCGGGCCACAGTGCACGGCGACCGGGGCCAACAGGCTCCCCGTGCATGCTGGCTACCACAGCATGCTTCTGCTTGCGGGCACCTCGGGCCATGAAGGTCTGTGTCTGTACTAAGGCGGCGCGGGGCTGCACCACTCTGGTGGAGCCATTGTCAATCTCCACGAAGATGGGGATGACCTCGCCTGCAGCAGGGAGCAGCTTGCCTTAGTTTCCCCATTGCCGCCTCTCCCGGCTCCCGCTGCTGGCCGCCCTGGGTGCTACCTGGAGTGTAGCCCTTGCGGTTGATCTTGGCTGAGAGGGACACGAGGCCATGGGTGCAGTACCAGGATCGTGCCACCTTCTCCCGGGCTCCAGTCTGGGGCTCCTGTGGGGACACCAAGACTCACTTTGGGCAACTGGTCACTTGGAGCTTCTGTGCCAGAGGAACCTTTGTCTCAAGGAAAGGCTGAGGCGTTGGGGATTGGTGCCGGTTCTGACAAGCCACCACTACAGAATGTGACCCTGTGTCAAGAAAGCCAAAAGCTAAATTAAAAATTTTAAACAGGACTAGATGTGGTGGCGCACACCTTTAGTCCCAGTAGGCAGATCTCTTCTGGTTTGAGGCCAGCCTGATCTACTTAGTGAGTCTCAGTCCAGCCAGGACTACATACTTAGAGTGAGCTTTCCAAAGGTGAAAAAAGAAAATGTAAACCAAAACAAACCCCAAAGCAGTCAAACAAACAAACCTGCAAGCCCTACTGTACCCTATTTTCCAAACGAGACACCTGAGACTGGGAGAGGGCAAGAGACCTGCCTGCCCAGAGCCACATAATGGGAGGATGCCCTCAGAATTTGCACCCAGCTCTGGGGGGTTCCGCACTCACCACTAGGTCCTGGCTCCCTGTTTCAGATGCCACCTGTGACCCCCCCTAATCAGAAAGGCATCGAGCAGTCATATCGGACCCCATCCCGCCTCCCGCGGGGCAGTCACTTGCCAGAAGAGCAGGCGTGTTTATGTCCACGGGTTCAATGACCGTGAACACTTTCCGGGCGCGGCGCGGGGGGAACCAGGGTCGGTGCAGGGTGGCTTTGATGTTATAGCGGACGCTGCCGTGTTTGCCCTCGAAGGATGTCACCAGGGAGCTGGGGTGGCGAGAGTGGGACTCAGGGTAGGAGACGGAGGCATGCGAGTGGGGTGTCCCGAGAAGTCAGGGTTAAAGGGAGCCCTGAGATGCCCAGCCCGAGGGCGACTCCGAGGCTTACATAGGCAGCTGGAAGCTAAAGGGAAACTCGTGGCGGCCGGCTGGCAGGGTGGCGATGTCCCCCGAGTCTAGGAACAAGACACGGGGCTCAGCTGTCGCGGGCCTGGGGATCGCGGGCTCAGTGCGCCCCAAGGGGTCCCCCGCGCGTACCTGGCGCGAGCAGCGTGGCGCGGTGATTCACGACTTCTACCCGCTCGCTGTAACTCTGAGTATAAGCGGTGCTCGAGCCCGCGCTGCGCGACTCAGTCCAGTGCGCGCGAGCGCGGCCCCGAGCGCGCAGCCTGAGCACGCCCACGCGCGCCGAGCCCGCCAGCTCCAGCAGCACCCGGCCCACCACGGCCTGGCCTCCGTGGAACACGGGCTCTGTGCCCGCGCGCGCCCCATCTAGCTGTACGGCGAACGCCTTCACCTTATCGAACAGCATCGCGCTGGCGGCCGCGAACACAAGAGCAATCGGACTCGGAGCTCGAACCTGCGACACGGCAGAGCGAGAGGCTGCGAGCGCAGCAGGTTGGAAGCAATCACAAGCACACACTCGGCAGCAGAACCGGAGACCGCTCCGCTCGGGCCCCGCCGCTGCGTCGCTCTTATACGGCGTGGTGGGGGCGGGGCCCGAGGAGAAGGCCGCGCCTACCGAAAGAGGCTTCTTAGGAAACGCCAAGAGGGGCGGGGCCTGAGAGAGAAAGCTGCACCCCCTAGAAGAGACTGGGCCAGTAGCGCGGCGTAAGGATGTCGTGAGAAGAAAGTCACGCCTCCCGGAAGAGGCTCCACCAATAGCACGGGGAGGAGGCGGGGCCTGGAAAAGCCTGGCTGCTGAGAGAACTGGGTCGAAGGCTCCTCAAGGGCCGTGGGCTGAGGGAACGCCACGCCTCCTCAGCAGGTCCTAGGCCAATAGAGTGTGAGGGGTGTGGTCTGAGGGAAAAGCAGCACCTCCGGGAAGACCCATTAGCGCGGAGGGGCGTGGCCTCGGAGAGAACTCCACCAATAGCGCGGTGGGGCGTGGCCTCGCGAGGCTCCGTACAAAATAACCCTGAAGCCGCGCACGTTTCTGACCCGCAGTGGGGGCGGGTCCGCCTTATTTGGCAGATCCAGAGCCAAATAAGGAAACTGAGACCCAGAAATGGGGGTCGGGTCGGGGTCACCCAGCGTGACAGCTGGCACATCTGGCTTTTGAACCTGAACGCTTGGTTTTTTTGTGGGGCCGGGTCTCACCCAGCCCAGGTGGCCTCCAAGTCACGACCTACTCGAACCTGACTTTGAACTTGCCATCCTCCTGGGCCAGTCTTCCAGAGCTGGCTTGGTGGCGTTTGCCACCGTGCCGGGCTGTTTCTTGTGTTTGGGGACAAGATCTCACTGTAGCCCAGGCTGTCCGGGAACCCCGCTCTCCGCCTCTTACGCACGGGGCTGACAGGCGTGGCCACTGGGCGGGAACCTCGCAGCCTGACCACTCCCTCGCTGCCGCCGCAGACCTATCTGGGGCTCACGACGACATTGTTTCCAGCGGCTCGAACTGGTGGGGCCAGGAAAGGATTGCTTTTTTTTTTCCCCGCGTTGGGTACCCTCATTCAGCTAAAGGACCCCAGCAAGGGACAAAGGACGACATGCCTCAGTTTCCACTTTTTTTTTTTTTTGGTTTTCGAGACAGGGTTTCTCTGTGTAGCCCTGGCTGTCCTGGACTCACTTTGTAGACCCGGCTGGCCTCGAACTCACAAAGATCCGCCTGCCTCTGCCTCCCAAGTGCTGGGATTAAAGGCGTGCGCCACCACCACCCGGCTCCTCAGTTTCCACTTCTATAGGGCTTGGGAGAACTTAGTCTCCCAGATCCAGAAGGGGATCGCTGTGCCCAGCCAGCGAATGCAAGGGGCGCTCTGACATTTCGAATCCAGAGCTGCAGTGTGCTTGGGGACAGCAAGAACCTCTGCTGCGGGCCTCAGTTTCCCCTAAGAGCCTGCAGAAGAACCTGCCGGGGTTTGTGGGACGCGGGCGTCACCTTGTGGACATGGGTTGCACTGCGGCCCGAATTCACTGCTCGCGCCTTTCTCCCGAGCTCAAGCTCATGGGCACAGGGGTCTGGGAGGCTGAGCACCGCCACCAGCCCCGGGAGAGGAAGGGGGCGGCCTCTGCCCGGCGTCACACAGCAAGTCAACCACCGCCACCTCCGCCGTGTGTTAGAGGAAGTCCTCAGAGAAAGTCTGGGTGACTTAAGGATTTCCTTTGAGTCACCGGGAGAAGAAAGCGTCAGCCGGGCCCCTTCCTACCTCCCTGGATGGACGCTGACTTCCTTCGTCTGGCAGAAGATCTGTCTGCTCAGCGCTGGTTGGAAGCCGATGTGGGCGCCCCTGCTTCTGCAGGCTCACTTGGGAGCAGCACCTGCCGGTGTCTCGGTCGCGGGAAAGTCGCTGGTTCACGCCCACGCCGCGCCCCTCCAGCCAGTGCGTGGCCCGCCGGGCCCCGGGGCTACCACCACCAGCGCTCGCACCCGCAGCGGTGTGGCTGCCTGGAGCAGCCCCCGGCCCAGCAGCCGCTGCCCCGACCCCCGCACACCGCGGCGCCCGCGTCCCGCTGTTCCAGCACGAGGCTGCGTGGAGAGCCCAGCTGCGTGGCCCGCGGGCCGGTCGCCAAGCCACCCCCGACGACTTCCTGCTCCAGGCCGAGGCCGGGGACTGTTGTGGCCGCCGCCCAGGGCAACCTGCCCGCCCCCTCCCCACACAGGGCTGAGTTTTATAGTCTCATTCATCCTGCCTCCCCTCCCTGTAACGCAGGACCACAGACCTTGCCCGGACCTTTGAGGACCAGGGCGCCCAGAGGAGTCTGAAGGACTCTGTGGTTCTCCAAGCCCAAATGTCACTCACCATCGAGGAGTCCCAGGCCACCTCCAGTCTTGTTTATTTCGCTCCCTCCCTACCCACCCCACCCCCGGTCCAAGTCTCACTGTGTAGCTAGGGAACTCATAAGTTTTGGGACTTAAGGCATGTGCCACCGCGGCCTGCCTTGTTTATTTCTAGCCCTGTTTCGACCCCGGGCGTCCCTCCTAATGGACAGGAGCTAACACCGGGCTCAGAGAGGACAGGATGAGGCTGTGTTTCTCAGGCCCTCGTGGGCAGTCTCAGGAGTGAGGAAACATTTCTTGAGCACCTGCTTGGGTTTTGGGTTAGGCCTGTGGCCCTGATAGACTAGCCCGTCCATGCCCCACTGCCACAGAGCAGTAGAACTAGCCCAGTTCCACCCAACAGCTCCTCCCCACAAACTTGCTGTGGAGACCAAGCTCCACCTCTGGGAACCCAACCACAGGTCCACTATCACCCAAGACCAGGTGATGATGGCCTTACCAGGGGCTGGCATGACCAAGGCTCCACAGTTGGTCCTGACTAGCCTCCTACCCCTGTCAGGCCTCAGCATTCCCCAAGTGGCCAAAGCCTCGAACTGGAGGTCTGAAGGGACCTCGGTCATTCTGCTTGTCTGTAACCCTGGCCTCCTACCCCTTCTAAGTCTGCCCCCAGACCCTCCCACATGCCCTCAGCTTGACCTCAGGACCAGCCAGTAGAATTGATCCACCCTTGCTGCTTGGCAAGCGTGTTTGCCTCACATCGTTGCTGTTCGACTGCAGGCAAGCAGCCTCCCCTGTCTGAACCTTCATTTGTCTTTCTTACTCCAGTCTGATAGTTCCTGAAGAAAAGTCATTGTATCAGTCCCTGCATACAACAGGCACTCAATGCTTGTGCAGTGACCTCCCACCCGTGTCCCCATCCCAACAGGAATCCTCAGGCTGGGCCGTCCACACCCTCTGGAGAAGTGCTCATGATGCCCTGCCATGTAAACAGAAAGCCGGTTGGTGGCCCTGATTTACTGAGAAATGGCAAGGGCCCCCACGCTATTCCTCCTTGCCCCTCTGGGGCTTGGGACAGCAAAGGGGGCATCCATCCCTCGGTCCAGCCTCAGCTCAGTTCCATTCAGGCTTGTAAATCCAGAGGTCCGGCGGTCTAGAATGGCCAGGAGATAGCTCTGGCCCCATGATGGCCAAGATTAAGCAGTCTGGTGACCAACAGGCCGTCACCCGCAGTCTGACCCCGTGGTGGGCAGCCAGTGGCTTCGTGGGGTCTGGGGGCCCGGATGGCCAGGCCCGGGCCAGGGCGGTGGGAAAGGGTATATGGCTTGGGCGACGAGGCCCGGCAGGGCCTGTAGGGAGGCGCCCAGGGCGTCCAGGCGGTTCTCTAGGGCGGCCAGGCGTGCCTCCAGCTCCTCCTGCTGGGCCTGCAGCTCCGAAACCACCTCATAGGCGATGCTCTGCGCCTGCGGAGGAGGAGAGACAGATCGAGCGACAAAGATGGACCAGGGGATGGCTGAGGACTGGAGGATAAGGGCATATTGAGGATCCACAATGAGGATCAAAGAGCAGGGGGCTGACCAGATTCTGTTACAGCAGCTGATCCGGTGTGGGACCAGCAAGGGACACCAGCCGGGTGTGCGGTTCCGCCCCACGGGCCGCGCTCGCCGCCAGGGGGCGCGCGAACCTGGAAGGCTCGGACCGACCGTAACCCGCCAGACACTGGGCAAGAGGAGGGTCGTCCAGCTCCTCCTTTGGGCCCCCACGCACGCCTTTGCCTAGGCTGTACCTTACCTGTCCCCACTTGTCCAGAGAGCAGGGTGTGACATTTGGGGACACCCATAACTGTAGTCAGCCTTCAGATGGCTCAGAGCCCTCTGTGGTGTTTTATTTGTATTTATTTACCGAGACAGGGACTTGCCATGCGGCCTTGACTGGCCTGGAACTCGCTATGTAGACCAGGCTGGCCTCAGAGATCTGCCTGCCTCTACCTCCAGAGTGCTGGGATTAAAGGTGTGTGCCACCAGACCCAGCCTGGCTTTTTTATTTTTATCTATTTATATATATATATATGTGTGTGTTTTCTGAGGCATTAGTCTCCAAGTCGTCCTTGAATTCGAAGCAATTGTGAGTGCTGGAATAAACAATGTGAAAGGAACCACTGTGGCTTTTGGCTAACATCCCTGAATTCTAGAAACTGAGGCAGGAGGATCAGGAGTTCTAAATTGTTCTTGGCTACATAGTGAATTCCAGCCTATGGCCTTCCATAGTGAAGACCAGACTGGGCTACATGACATAATGCCTCAAAAATAACAAAAAGAAGCCGGACATGGTGGTGCACGCCTATAATCCCAGCCCTCGGGAGGCAGAGGCAGGCTGATTTCTGAGGCCAGCCTGGTCTACAAAGTGAGTCCAGGACATCTAGGGCTACACAGAGAAGCCTTATCTTGAAAAACTGAAAAAACTCAAAACAAAAGACCCAACAACAACAAAAAGGTTTTATTTTTTGTTGTTTGTTTGTTTTTTTGTTTTTGTTTGTTTTTTTGAGGAGACAGGGTTTCTCTGTGTAGCCCTGACTGTCCTGGACTCACTTTGTAGACCAGGCTGGCCTTGAACTCACAGAGATCCGCCTACCTCTGCCTTCCAAGTCTTGGGATTAAAGGCATGTGCCACCACGCCCCCTCTCAACAAAAAGAATTTAACATCTTCCACTGGGTAGAACAGGGCTGGGAGATGGAGCCCCTGCCTAGAATCCTCCAGTTAGGAGCTGGGGGCGTGGCTCGAGGTGAACCGCGGCCTAAAATTCTAGCTTCAAAGGATCCTCCTGCCCCAGCCTCTGGAAGAACTAGAACCCCCATTTGTGGTCCGATGTCTGGAATATTAATCGTGAATTTAAACTGAAGGGCCAAGTTGAGCATAAACACTTGGAAAATCATTGTAGGTTTCTAGCCTCCTCTGACTAGACACTATCCTACTGTGTCCCTGAAGTCCCTCTCCTCCCTTCCCATCCTGCCCGATGCTTACCTTGGCCAGATCGGCCAGTGTGTTGGCCTGATCATTCACCTTCCCTTGTTCAATCTTCACACTCCGGAGCCTGGGGGAGGCGGGCAGGGGCAAGTCAGGATCCAGAAGGCCACATGGCCAAGGGTGGGATATATCTCCAATCCTGGTCCAGACCAGGCCATTCCCAAGAACCTGGACACACGCCCACCCATGGGGTAGGCATATTCTCTGCCCACTAGGGACATGCCTGTGGAGTGCACTTCCCCATGGGCATCATGCACCCCCAGACTTCCAGTCACCCCAAGACTTACTTCTGAGCTCTGGCAGGAGCCGGAAGAGCAGAGAAAAAGAAAAAGAGAGAAAGAAAAAAGTGCAATGCAATTTTAATCTCATGCAGCAACGTGCTGAGTGCCCACCTGGTTCCATGGCCAGGTGACTGACTCCCCAGCGCCTGTCAGGGGGTCCTGGGCTGCCAGGGACTGCAGATGTCCATGAGCAGGAACCTGGTCTCATAAGGTGAGAGGCCAGCCCCTTAGGACACCTGTGTCCCATCACCCCAGTAACTTCCAGGCAGTCCTCGATAGCTGTCCCCGCAGCCACATGAGTGGCAGGTGGCAGACAGCTTGCCTCCATGGGCAACTTGCTTAAAAAACATCCTGACATGGAAACTGAGGCTGCCAAGGGCAGTGCCTCAGGGATCAGCACGTTGTGGAGTGCTGTTCCCCACAGAGGGGCTGCCGTGGGTGAGCTCCACTCTCTATATATCACATCCTGCAGCTAAATCCTCCCAAAGGGTGTGGACTACCTCCCATGGCCCAGAGTTCTGACGCTGGTCCCTCTGAGCATCACAATACAGGCAAAAAAATATATATACATATATATATTATATATTTTATATATATGTATGTATATGTATATATCGACATGCATAACACATCAAGTACCCGGAGCCCATGAGTACTGAGGGCTGCAGCCTCTATACACCAAGGAACACCAGGACTGGAAAGACAGACACACCCCCAAATCACATGTGCCTTCTGTGTATTTTTCCCAGTACTGTTTTTTGTTTTGTTTTGTGTTTGTTTGTTTGTTTTATTTGGTTTCCCAGGGGCTCAAGCAGTAGTTCCATTGTGGGGGCTCTCCTTGGCTCTTCCTTGTGATGGCTCCCCCATCTCCCTGCCTCAGCTTGGGCATTGCATCATCCCTGGCATGGCTGCTCTGGGATGGGATTCCTGTCCACGCCTCTTCCTCCGTCTAGGCCCTAATCCAAACTTGTTTAATCTCAGGAGCTGCTGGAGGATCCAGGGAGGGGTAATGGAGGTACAGAGCCTACATCAGATGGCCTTGCCCCCAGCACAGGGGACTCACGCAGGGAGATTATCTCCCTAGAGACTACTCCTCAGCCCCAACTCCCACCTTCCCTTCCTAGACTCTTTTCAAACATTCTTGAACATTCCTTGGGGTCAACACTAGGGCACGCTGTGTGTGGCTCCCTAGGAGCCAGGTGTGCAGGGAAAGGAGCTGGGAAGGCTCTGACTTACTGATGGATGGCCTGAAGGAACTTACGCTGGTGTTTCCGAACCCGGCCTTGGTCTGGCTTCTTCACCAGCCTGGTGTGTTTGTAGATGAGCCACGTCTCCCTGAGAACATTTGCAGCGGCGTTTTTGACCTGGGGATCAAAAAGAGCAGCTCCTTAGGGTCATTATCAGAGAATCCGAAATTTGCGCCAATTTCCAGAAACCTTGGGAAATCCAAGAACCACCGGTCCAGGACTGTCTGTACTGTGTGTTTGTGTCCCCATGGCTATGCAACGCGGGTACTGAACAGTCAAATGTTGAAAATGGAACTTTAGTAACTCTGCGCGTCCTATCTTCCATTATGGCGGCGGCTCTCAACCTCTGGGTTGCTGACCTCTTTGGGGTCAGATGGCCCTTTCTCAGGGGTCACTTAAGACCATTAGAAAACAAAAATACTGGCATTACCATTCATAACAGTAGCAAAATTACAGTTACGAAGTAGCAATGAAAATAATTTTATGGTTGGTGAGAAGTTACTTTAAATGGTTGGAGCATTAGGAAGGTTGAGACCATTGTTTTACAGGGTCTTATGTAGCCTAGGCTAGCTTCAAACACACTATGTAGCTAAGGCTGGCTGGCCTTGATTGCCTGCCTCTGGTTTAAATGGTGGGATAACAAGCACATAGCACCGTGTCTGCTTCATGTGCTGGGAGGTAACCCATTGCTCTCTGCACGTGAGGCGCACCTCTGCCGACAGAGTTCCCGCCTTTCATTTCATACATGGGGAAACGGAGGCCCAGATAGGGCAATGGGCAAATGCTGAACAGTTCGTGGTGTGCACTTAGCGGCTTGGTCCAGAGCTAGGAGCACCGTGTGGCCCTGTCTCTCTGTGAGCTGTGGACATGTGGACACTGGAATGAGCCTAGTGCCACTTTGGAATAACTCCTGCGGTGACCCACGGAGATAGGATTGCTCCCTTCAGGGGTCAGAGCACAGGGGCCTCACCCGCTTGGTGAGCTGCGTGTCCATCATGAAGTTGTGCACATGTTTCTCAGCCTTGGTGAGCTCCAACTTCCTGGCCACGACGGCCACCACCAGCGCAGTGCATCCTGCTCCCTGTGTGTGGGGAGAGGGCATGTCAGTCCCAACACCAGGCACCCCCTCCTCCAGGCAGCCCTTCCTGTGTCCTGGCCCCTAGGAAAGAGGAAGACAGGTGACCCCAACACAGCAAAATAGGGCGCCCCCAACACCCAAGAGGTGCCATCAGGCCAGGAAGGAAGGAGGCAGGTGCTGAGCTCAGGCATAGTGGGCACAGAGTACAGAGACCTCCCTGAGGAGCCTGCCTCATTCAGGTAAGGATTAGGGTCTTTAGGGATCCAGAAGCCTTTGTGGGGGTGGGTAGCCATATTGACAAAGCAACTTGCTGGAAAATTCTGGAGGGAATAGTAGAGTCAGGACAGAGGGCAGGGAGAGAACCACACAGATGCTCAAAGGCCGTCCGTGTCTGCCTCCCAAAAATTCAGACCAGGAAGCTTCAGATTCAAGGAGAAAATGACGGGTGCTGGAAATGAGAAAGCTGAAAGTGTGATTGTCCCCAGAAAGGAAAACAGGGTGATAGGAGAGAGGGCAGAGAAGAGAGCAACAAGCCAGGCAGGTTGGAGCCCCAGTAGTCCCAGATATTCAGAAGGCAGAAGCAGGAGAATCGCTGGAGTCCAGGAGCTTGAGGACTTAATAAGACTTAAAAAAAATAAATTACTATCTGGCGGAGTGACTCAGGGGTGGAGCTCTGCCTAGAATCTCCCAGTGAGGGGCTGGGGGCGTGGCTCAGGGGTGGAGCCCCTGCCTAGAATCCCCCAGTGAGGGGCTGGGGGTGTGACTCAAGCTGCTGGTTAGATTTTTCTGGAAGGAGTCATACTTTAAAAGCTGTGTCCATTTGGAGACTATGGTTAACCACAGAACTTTCTGGAATGGACCTGGACCATTAAGGAACGTAGTTTTGTATTCCCTCCAGGCCTCTCTGGGCTGGAAGGCTTCAGCTCAGGGGCTCTGGGAGAGCAGGCCAGTCCATCCTTATTGTTCCCTTTCTCCTCAGGTGAATTAGCCAAGATGCCACGAAGCCTTTTAGGGAGGCAGGGATGCATGCGCTGGGCCTGGTAAGAGCTAGCTGAGTTCTATGTGGGTGGGAACTTTTATTTTATTTTAATTTTGTTTTGAGATAGTATCTCACACAGTAGCCCAAACTGACTTGCAAGCTGCCATTCTCCTGCCCCAGCTTCCCAAATTCTGGGATGACAGGCATATGATACCATGCCTGACTAATGATCCTGTTTTTTCCAAGAATATTATGCTTCAACAAGAATGGTGGTCTGGGGGTCCAGAATGGTCAGTGGCTTAGAAAACTGTTGCTTTGCCTGTGGTGGTGGTGGCAGCACTTGGGAGGCAGAGACAGGCAGACCTCAATGAGTTCAAGAAACAGGCAGTCCTACATAGTGAGACCCCAGTCTCAAACAACCAAACAAAAGACAAGAAAACTATTTCTTAAAAAAAAAAAAAAATCAGGGGGAAAGGAATCTGATGTCCTAAGGGGACCACACCTACCAAAAATGAGAGCTGAGGCTCTTTCTGCCTACCTTCTAGAGTCACCTCGGACAAACTTTTAGAATTGCTGAAGAGCCACTCCGGCTCCCTGAAATCAGATGTGGGGTCAGCTGGGTCCTCTAGACATGAGTGTGGTGTCCCCAGAATTCACTAGACAAACCCTTGCAACATTAGAGCAAGGAGAGGTGGGACCCTGTCCACAGGGTGTGCGTGGCCAGAGGCTGCTGCACTCACCATGATGCCGGTGAGCAGACACACGCCCTTCCCACAGTAGGTGTGTGGAACCATGTCTCCATAGCCGATGGACAAGAAGGTAATGGAGATGAGCCACATAGCTCCCAGGAAGTTGCTGGTCACTTCCTGCTTGTCATGGTACCTGGTGTTGGGGGGACAGATGGGGCTCGGTTAGTCCATGCTGTTCATCACACCCCTAGGGATGGGAACAGGACTTTGGCCCTTCTGTCTCCCTGGTTGCTCAGGGACTGGGATGGAGGCCCAAGTGCAGGCTTGGGATGGGGGTGCAACAGCCTCCTCCTCCTCCTCCCTCATGGTCCCATGCTGCAACCCACCCTGCCTGACCTCCCTAACCCCCATGACAGTGCCAAATATGATCCAAAGGCACAACCACATAGGCTTGACAAGCACGTAGGGTAGATACTAAGAACTTCCCATACTACAGGCAGCCAGGCCTGACAAAACGGGACTGGGGAAGATGGGATATAATGTAAGGAAGGGGAGGGGAGCTGAGGGAGGTGGGAGAGGGGGAACAGAGGGGTGTGTTGTCCTTAGCCTGAAGCCTTGGGTGTGGGAAGGAGAGGGTGCTGGGTAGCAGAGTAGGATTTTGGGCTCTTCAGAAAAGGCAGCCTGAGACCTCCCCTATTGGAGCTGTGGAGACTGGGGACCCCCACAGGGGCTAAGATGGTTTGGGCTCTGGGGCAATGGGGGAGAGGGACTTGCCCACAATCCCAAGCCTTCCAGAGGTGGTTCTATATTTAGTTTGGATCTTGATTTTTTTTTTTTTTGAGACTGGGAATCATGTAGCCCAGGCTGGTCTCAAGTTTGCTATGTAGTCAAGGATAACCTTAAACTCCTGCCTCTGCCTCATGTCCCATGCCCAACTGCAGCTACAGGGTGACCCAGGTGCAGGGATGGGGACATGTGGGGACAGGGCTGTAGGATTGCAGCAAGACAAGGTGGCAAAAACAGCAGTGGCCTGGTATTTAAGACATGCTGCATTCTCCCTTTCCTGGGCTCCCAGCTCTGAGGTGTGATGTGAGGAGAGTCCTGGGATTTCCGCTTTGATCAGTAGGGTTGGGCTACAAGAATAAAAATGGCACAGCAGATCCCTCAACACCCACCTGACCCCTAGAAGGACAGGAAGAGAGGAGGTCATGGGTCTCCCACCCAGGCCTTTCCTGACTAGGCACAGGGCAGATGGACCTCATACCCACTAAGGCACCCCTGTGCCAATGAGACCCAGCTACACCTGTCTCTGGTCAGTGAGGCTGGGGACCCCAGGCGAGTCCTACAATCCCTGAGGACCTCAGTCTCCTCCTCTCAGGTTTCTGGGGGGGACATTTCTCCCCTCACTCCACACCCCCAGTCAGGCCCATGGATGACTTGAGATTCCTGGTCCCCAGAGCTGACAGAGATCCTGGACTCTGGGTGTCTTTCCTCCCAGCCATGCCCATCCGTTGCTAGCTAGCTCCTCTCCCTCACAGCTTAAATTCTGGGCTGGTGGGACAACAGAGGTAGCTGGGTGGCTGGGTCACAAGAGTGGTGGCAGGGTAGAGGGGCCGGAAGCTGCTTGGCTGAGGGTGGGACTCACATGTTCCCCCTAGTGTCCAGAAGGCCAGATAGGGAGGGAAAGTTAACATTAAATTTGAGCCTGTACCTGGTGGCCCCGAGCCCCAAGTTCTACCCCATCTCCCCAGGAATAAGAAAAGGGGGACTCAGTGGAGGGACCAGGATGGGGGGCAACTCGGAGTCTGTGGCCCCTTCTGTTGGGCTGAATTCAGCGGTGGGTGAGAGGTGCCTGGAGGTTAGAGACTGAGAGATGGGTCTCCCAGGGGCCAGTGGAGGCTGAGGACACAGGCAGGGATGGACACAGACCCAAGCCAGAGGTGCTGACGTCTACCCTGCAGGCTCCTGGGGGCTCACGGAGGACAGGAGGGCTTTCTGGTGGTGAATGGAGTGAGGTGGGGACCTAAGGTCTGTCTGGGTTCAAGGATGGGGTGTTGAGGTCCACGGTCGGTCACCTCTCGCACACGCGTACTGTCCAGGCAGCGACGACCCAGGAGGAGATGCTAAAGACCAACAGGACGGTGCCGGGGCAGATGGTCATGAGTGTCTTGGTGACGAAGCGCGTGTTGAAGGTGACGCGATTGAGGGCCCCAATGCTGCGGCTGGACGCATCCGTGAAGATGCGGCTGTGCAGGAGCATGACCCGAGCCAGCAGGTAGAGGCGCAGGAACATGGGGACAGACAGAAGCACGTCCAGGTCTGCCTCTGCCGCCGACGGTGCTAGCGAGAAGGCCAGCCGCGCTGTCCACGTGAAGCGGTAGTGGCCGGGCACCGGGTGGATGGCGCACACGGCCAGCTCCAGTGAGATCAGGGACACGCGCTCCCACGTCATGGCTATGCGCCAGTCGTCGGCACCATTGTCCACCAGGAACAGCTGCAGGAAGGGGGTGGCTGAGTGGGTTCCCTGAGTATGGGGTCACCCCTCAATGGGATCGCTGGCCTGGGCCTTAGCCCTACCTGGCTCAGGATTTTGGACAAAGTTTATTTTTGTTTGTGTATTTTTTGAGAGAGGGTCTCATGTTGCCCAGGCTGACCCTATGATAGCCAAGGATGATCCTGAAATCCTGATCCTTATTCATCAGCCTGCCAAATGTTTGATGACAGGTGGAAAATGCCAATCTGGCTTCTTTAGTTTTGTTTGTTTGCCTTGCCTTTTTGAGACAGGGATTTATTATTATGCAGCTCAGGCTGGCCTTGGACTCTCAGCAATCCTCCTGCCTCAGCCTCTCAAGTGCTAGGATAAAAGTGCCATGCAGAACACTTGGTTTCTCAGTTCCATCCATAATTCAAAGGCAGCCAAAAGTGCTCGCTGGCAAGCCTGAGGACCTGAGTTCAAGTCCCGGCACCATGTTGTTGGTCTTCAGCATCTCCTCCCAGAGATTCCCACATACACATGTGCACACACAGAAAATTAAAGAAAAAAAGGGGATGTTGAAGGATGGGCTCTTGGGGGAGTGTTTGCCTGGTTGTTCTGAGACTGCCGAGAACACAGTTTTCTTTTCTACCCTGCCCTGGCTGGAGACACACAGTTGACCCTGTATCAAAGTGGTGATGGCCTGCTCCAGGCAGCTTCCCTGCCACCAGAAGGGGAGCCACTTCACCCCCCAGTCTGCAGGGTGACACCTACTCCATGGCCCACGTGCCAACCAGTGACCTCATCAAGATTAGCTCTTAGTCTGACCCCCCCCACTCCTGCGGCCCAAAGTCTGTTCATCTTAGCAACTTCCCATTCTGGAACCTTCTCACCAATGCAGAGCTACCCCTGTGGCTTTCGGGGCTCCCTCGGCTTCCATCCCTCTACCTTGGGTCAGAACACTTGAGTGGAAATGAAGAGTTCTCAAGGGTCTGTTCCCCTACTCCTCCAGTAACTAGTGAGTGAGTGGAAGAGAAAACAGGTCTCAGCAGGGCATACGTTGTCATCCCAGCACGGGGGGAGATGGTGACAAGATCCGTAGTTTCCAGCCTGGGCTACTTGAGACCCTGTCTCAAAAACACAGACAAGGAAAACAGACAAGGGGGATGCTGGGAGGGTTGAGAGTGGGTCACGCCTCCGCAGCGCAGCAGTGAGCACCAACCTGAACCTCGCGGGCGTGGTAGAGGATGACAAGCCCAAGCAAGATGACAGTGGACAGGCTGATGAGGCATTTCAGGGCAAATGAGTACAGTGACTCCTGCAGACAGAGAGGGGAAACTGAAGATTCCTGGTATTGCAACCCAGGCACTAGCTAAGTGAGGACAACCACTGCCCAGATGAGGTCTGTCCCTGTGGTTTCCCCCACTGCCAGTCTCAGCTCCTCAGGACCTGGCTATGTGTGGCCATAGAATTCCCAGTGTCACACACCCCTGCAGCTCTGGTGACTTCTGCAAGCAGCCACCTGTATTCCCTCTCCCTCCTGCACCCCTTGCCCTTGCTCATGGGGCCCAGCTGAGATCCCAACCCCAAGCTGGGCATATGTGGGGGAGGAAGGAGGGTGTGTATGGAACAGGGCCTACCTTGGTGTACACGCCCCAGGACAGCTCTGTTTCTGTCACCATGACAACAATCCCAAACATGCCAAAGATGAGCGCATAGTCACTCAGCCGTTTGCGCTTCTCAAACAGGGCCCTGCGGTGGCCTAGGCGGTGGCTGACCGTTGGGGCCTTCCCAGAGCCCTGCCTGGCTTCATCTTCTTCCTCTTCTTCCTCCTGCTCCTGAGGGTGTCCCCTAGGGCCACTGGGTGACAGGCAGACAGGCTGACCCTTGGTCACCATCTGCAGGCCTGGGCCTTGGGCAGGCTGTGAGGGGCAGCCTGCCTCAGGGTCCACAGGCTCCCAGCCTGGGAATCCAGGCCTGCTGCCCAGAGGCTGCCCCACGCTGCCATTGTGGCTGCGGCTACTCATGGCCACCTGCCTCCCCGGGCTGGACTTGCACCAGGCCTGTGGGGGCCTGGCATGGCTCAGCAGCAGGGTTCCCAGACAGACCTATGGAGACAGAGAAAAGTGAACATCACCATGGCCACTCCCGAACATTGCAAAGCTCGGAGACTCCAGAACGCACCAATCATGTGAAAGGGTTCAAGTAAGCGTAACTCCTGCTCGCAGCCTGCTACGGCTCCCCAGCGCTGTCTCTAACCTCACTGACACCAGTGCGCCCTGTCACCACCCTGGCCCCTTTCCCTCAAGCAGGTGATAAGGTGGCCTGTGTGTCGGCAGGGCCAGTGCCTGCCACTCATGCCAGATTCATGGATGAAGAGGCAACTTGGGGCTGTGACTCAGCTGCCTGACACATGTGCCAAGCGCAGCCCAGGAGCTGCCATGTTGGTTCCCTGAGACAGCCTCCTCCTGGGCAGGCTGGGCTGGCAGACAGAATCCACCTCAGTCCCAGATTAACACTGCAGGTTGAGCCTCTTATTAAAAGGATTGCCTGAGCCGGGTGTGGTGGCTCACGCCTTTAATCTGGCACTTGGGAGGCACAGGCAGGAGGATCTCTGTGAGTCTGAGGCCAGCCTGGTCTACAAAGTGAGTCCAGGACAGCCTGTACTGTTGCACAGAGAAACCCTGTCTCGAAAATCAAAACGAACCAAACCAAAACACAACAACAACAAAAAAGATTGCCTGTTGCCCCAAGCACAAAGGGAACTCCAGTTCCCATTTTATGAAGAGAGTAAGGCAGAGGGAAGTCAGGCAGCCAGCTGGGTATTAGGAGGCCACAGCTGTGGCAGCCTGGCTCTGCCCCAGAGGGGACGTGAGCTGGGAACACCAGACCGGTGACTAACCAATGCCTTCCTTTACCTGCCCTGGGACACCACATCAGCTCCTTTCTTTCTCTTGGCCTTTGTGATTTTATTTATTTACTTTAGAGACAGGTTCTCAGTCTATAGCCCAGGCTTGCCTTGAGCTTGTGACACATAACATGTGCTGGGGTGACAGGTGCTAGAAATGGTGATACCTATCACGGAGCAAGTGGGGAGGCTGAGTGAGGCAGGAGGTGCTGAACTTCAAGGCCTGCCTGTGCTACATACAATGAGTTTGGGGCTAGCCTGGGCTACATGAGACCCAGTCTCAAAAATAAACTAAAACACAATCAGATCAATAGGTGTCCCTTGTTGTGAGTCTCAAGGAGGGACCCGCCTCCCCATATCCTTTCAGAGGAAGCATAGTGAGAATGGCCCACAATGAAAACTCCCCGGGCACTAGACTGTGTGAGGTGGCCTCCCCAGCAGCCAGAGGGCGGACGGCGCGGAGGAAGGGCCCTAGACCCCTCCTCAACAGGCTCACTGGCTCCTAGGGTGACTGGGCTCTGCTTGCCCTTTGCCCACCGGCCGCCAGGGACCTTACTGGGCCAGGCTCGCTGCCCATGCGCTGTCACAGGGTACGTTGATCCCGGTTCAGGGTGGCCGGGGAGCGCGTGCTGGTCACCGGCTGCACCACATCCACCCCTGTGCACGGACTTTGAGAACTCAGCGTCTCCCATTCGCAACCTTCCTCAACGGGGGACACGCGCACCCACTCTTCTGTGTCCCTGACCCCGTGGCGAAATCATCCCCAGCCGCGGCCCCAGCCACCTGGCCGAGGGACTCGCGATCACCGGCCTCCCGCTTCCTCATGCCAGTACCTGCTGGGGACGGCGGGGACCTGGACCCGCGTGCCAGCATGTCTCCACCGCGGCCGGCCAGGGAGGGGGGCAGCGCCGCTCGGATGAGCGACGCCTTGGATTGGCTGAGCGCGCCAGGCCCCGCCCCCGTGACCCTGCAGGCCCCGTCCCCGTTTAAAGCTCCCTCCTGGGCGCTCCGCAAGGATGGCCCCCAAACCGTGATGGGCTATGCGCTGGCAGCCGACTTTTGCAGAGGGTCCTGCACACTGGCGACCTCATCTCTGGGGATAGACAAGCCCGCTCAACTCGGGGATCTCCCCAGTCCTGAACCCGAACAGCTGGGAGGTGGAGTCATTAGGGTTGGGGAGACCCCCCAAACCTGCTAGGGCCCCATCACCCAAGCCAGCCCTACAGAGCTCGCTCATGCATGCTTTCGAATCGGGGTCTCATGTAGCCTAGGCTGGCCTCAAACTCACTGTAAAGCGCAGGCTACCCTAGAACTTACCAAGTAGCCTAGGTTAGCCTTGAACTGGCTTTGCAGCCAAGGATGACCTTGAAATCTTTCTTCTCTCTCCAGCTTCTGGGTGCTGGGCCAAGCTTGGGGCACCCCTCCCAGCTCATACAACATTTTTGTGGTCTTGTGTCTTTTCGACAGGCTCCCACTGTAGCCAGTGGCTGATCTCCAAATCACTCACTGAAATCCTCCTGCCTCAGCCTTCCCTAACATTCTGGAGTGACAGGTGGCTCCTAAGTCACCTTAGGGACCAAGTGATAGCCCTATTCTTTTTCCCCAGCCTAAAAGTCATGCCATCATTGACAAGCCGGGGAGAATGTCCAGGTTTGTCTGAAGCCTGGGGTCCTCCCAGCCCCTATCTGCCTCCCTCCTGGCCCACTGTCTCCCTGGAGCTCAGGGAACCCTGCAGGACCTTCCTGGGAAGTGGCCTGGGGAGCCGGTGTTGAGCCCCAGCTGAGCCACCCGACACAGTGACAGTCTAGGTGTTGTGGTCACTGCCACATCTACATTACCCACACAGGAGGTGCCACACAGGACTAGCCTGGGATGATGAACACAAACAGGTTCTGAAAGGCAGCAGAGTAACAGGCCTTTGCAACCCTGGTGGGCCCACGAGCACCATGTTCTGTCTCCAGTTCCCAAATCTGCCTCCAGGCCACCTCATTCTTTCAGCCACAGGCACTTCTCACTGTCTGTCACTTACTTGGACTACCCAGGAATCTGATTTTTTTTTTTTTTTTTTT
>CAJQZJ010033979.1:249513-281971 GCA_907164525.1 Lophiomys imhausi | reverse complement strand
TTTTTTGAGACAGGGTTTCTCTGTTTAACAGCTCTGGCTGTCCTGGACTCGCTTTGTAGACCAGGCTGGCCTCGAACTCGCAAAGATCCGCCTACCTCTGCCTCCCAAGTGCTGGGATTAAAGGCGTGCACCACCACCGCCCGGCTTGATTTTTTTTTTTTTTTTAATAAAGGGTCTCATGTATCTGAGACCCTTTGGTCTCAGATGGAGACTCACTATGGAGCCGAGGATGGCATTGAGCAATCCTCCTGTCTCTAGGTCTCGGGTCCTGGGATGATAAGCATGTGCCACCAAGCCCCACTCATGCAGTGGCTGACGATGGAACCCATGGCTTTGTATATGCTAAGGAAGCTCTCCACCGACTAAGCTCTCAGCACTGAGATACTGGAGCCACCATCAGCCTCTGCCACACACTGACCAAGCAAACTACCCACAGCTCCTGGATCTGGAACAGGCCCCTGTTTGTCCCAAAGATTGTGCTGTTCACTGCCCTAGCTAGCCCTCCTTGGAGTCTTTGTCCCACCATACAACCCTGTGGTGTCCATGGCCACAGTCAAGTCCAACAAAGGAATTCACAACCTTAGCAACCACTTCTGTCTATGAGATAAACCCCTTTCTCTGTTTAGGGCTACCTTGCCTTCATGGAGTCCCTCTAGGAGGTATCCTAGAAACCAGCTAAAATGGTCCTGAGGCTTAAGGGAACCTCAGCCCTGGGGACCCATGTGGCAGGGAGGGAACAGAGTCTAGTGCAAATTGGCTGCACCTTCATCTCAGGCGTGGGGTCCCAGGGGCCATGGGGCAGGGCAGGAAGTGAGCGGAGGAGTCACTTGAGAGCCAGCTGGACTCCCATGATGGGAAATGGCCTTGCAAAAATGTCCTCTGGCTGGGCATGGTGGCACAAGCTTTTAATCCCAGCACTTGTGAGGCGCAGGCAGGTGGATCTCTGTGAGTTCAAGGCCAGCCTGGTCTACAAAGTGAGTCCAGGACAGCCAGGGCTACACAAAGAAACCCTGTCTCGAAAAACCAAAAAAAAAAAAAAATGTCCTCTGGAGACTGCTGGACAGGAGGTCCTTCCCTAGGGCTTGAGAGCTGAGACACCAGTCCTGGGCAGTGGGGAACCTGCAGGATACTGGGGAACCCTTTCAGGCTTGATGGCACCCAGAGTCAGGGACTGACACAGAAGTGGCCTGGTCATACACACTCTCCTCTAACCTCCATTGCCTGTAAGCCACCTGTCATCCCACCATGTGTGGGGTGGAGACCAGAGGAGCAGAAGATAAAGGCTAGCCTTCCCTACACAGAAAGGCAGACTGGGCTATAGCCCTGTCTCAGAATGAAAAACAAACAGAAAAATTAAGAGGGAGTTAGTCATAGCTGAGTGTGCAAAGGCCCTGGGGCGGGAGGAGAGAAGTAAATCACAGGACAACTAGGGGGCACACATCTTGGAGAGCTAATTCTGGGTTATCTGGGCCCTCAGAGGTCTTGGATTCACCCATCAGCATGCCTTGAGCCTCTCACAGGGATAACAGAGCCCCCAACAAGCTAGACCTCAAGGGGTAGAGAACTGGCCCCAGTCCTCTACAGGAAGGTAGGCCCCCAATAATAAGCAAGGTGTCACAATCAGGCTCCTGAGGAGGAGGTACTTATCCCAGAAGCTAGCAGTACCTCTATTTGTCCCCAGTTTCACAATGTGACCTCATTCAGAAGTAGTGTCTGGTGTTTCTGGTTTTAAGACCGGTCTGGGGAGCCTGCACTGTGTGCACAGCGTCCAGCTCAGGAACTGACACACTTCAGAAGCTAGCTCTGCAGTTTGATTGATTGACTTATTAATTACTGACCCCATGGGCAGCCTGCAGCCGGCCTTAGATGTCAGTCAGAAGTGGAGAGTAGGGGCTGGGGGTGGGTCAGGGTCTTTGGCACTCCACCCTCCAGGCTGTGTGACACTGAGTGGGTCACCAACCTCTTTGAACTGGCTTTCCAGCCCTGCTGGGAGGACAGACTGGCCAATGTCTCCAGCCATCACTGTTGTTCTTTACTGTGACTGTGTCCCAGGCTGCTTTCCTTAAGCTTTAGGAGCTTTTGATGCTGTTGTTGCTATAGGTTTTAATTTATTTTATTTTTCTCTTGGTTTTTTTTATTTCAAGGAAGGGTCTCATATGGCCCAGGCTACCCTCAAAATCACTATATAGCCAAGGATAACCTTGAACTTCAGATTTTCCTGATTCTAGCTCCCACATGCCTAGTTTTTACAGTGCTGAGAATGGAAGCCTGGGCTTGGTGTAGGCCAGGCAAGTCAGCAGCACCAGCCCTTTTAAAAAAATGCCATTGAGAGGGAAGGTGCCACAGGGTGTCTCCTAAGCAACTATAACTCTAATCCCAGGGGATCCAACACTTTTCTGGCTTCCACGGTTGGCACTGCACACAATGCACAGACCGACATGAACTCGAACACTCTTGCACATAACACAAAAAGAAATAACTCTCTAATTATTTTAAAACTCAGGCCTAGCAAGATGGTTCAGTAAGAACATCCATGTCCCTGCAGGGGTCCAGGTCTCTGGCACCCACACGGAAAGGCTCCCTGCTCCCATGATTCCACCTGCACTCAGGTGCAGTCACATAACCCAATACCCTCACAGACACATGTTTTTTTTTAAATCAAAATTAGGGCTCAGTGGTGCCACATACCTTTAATTCCAGCACTTGGAAAAGCCCAGGAGGATCTGTGTTGTTCAAGGCCAGCCTGGTCTACATAGTGAATTCGGGGACAGCCAGGGCTACACAGAGAAACTTTTTTTTTTTTTCGAGACAGGGTTTCTCTGGGTATCCTTGGCTGTTCTGGACTCACTTTGTAGACCAGACTGGCCTCAAACTCACAGAGATCCACCTGCCTCTGCCTCCCGAGTGCTGGGATTAAAGGGGTGCACCACCACGCCTGGTTTGAGAATACCCTGCCTTGAAAAAACAAAACAAAAATAATAATCTCCATTAAAATTTTTAAATTAAATTTAAGACTGTGTGTTTGTTTTGTTTATAGGGACACTCTGGTCTCAAACATTCTGTGTCCGACTATCCAGTGCTGGGACTTGAGGCCAGCAGAGCGGCCTGGCATACTGGCTTTATTGATTTGTTTATTCATTTATCATCTTGTGTGTGTCTGTGTGTGTAGTGTCCCTGGGGTGTTAGGTGTCTGCTGATTTAGTATAGGGTCTCTTACTGATTTTGGACCTGGGCTGGCAGCCAGCAAACTGTGACATCCTCCTGCCTCCACCCTGTACAGTGCTGAGATTACAGGCACAGGCATGGCCACACCCTGTTCTTCTTAAGTGTATGTGTGTGTGTTCCACACTCAGGCCCTCAGGCTTGGACAGCTGTGCTCTTACCACTGAAATACCCTGTCCTACCCAACCTCTGAGCCAGGGAAGGCTCCTGTCTTTACTTTTTTTTTTTCAAGACAGGGTCTCTCTGTGTAACAGCCCTGGCTGTCCTGGACTCACTTTGTAGACCAGGCTGGCCTCAAACTCACAGAGATCCGCTTGCCCCTGCCTCCCAAGTGCCGGGATTGCACACCCCAGCTTCTGTCTTTACTTTTGTTTCAGTTTTTTGAGACAAAGAATCACTTGGTAGCCCAAGCTGCCCCCCACCTTAAAATCCTGATTCGGCAGCCTCCCAAGTACTGAGAAGAAAGAACCCTAATCCAGGCCTGGCAGTCATCAACCCATAGGTGACCAGGGTAGGTAACTCACCCTGGGGTGCAAGGGGCTCTCTGGAAACCACCAACCTGTGGCCTGTGTTCCTCAGTCCCTCAAAGTTGCCCTCAGAGGTGGAACAGCTCTGTCTGTGGCTCTTTTCTTCTCAGCACCTGTAAGGATCAGACATGGGGACCAGATGAGTTTGTTTTGTTTTGCTTTGCTTGGTCTCTCTGTGTAGCTTGACTGTCTTGGAACTCGATCTGTAGAGCAGGCTGGCCTGGAACTCACAGAGATCCACCTGTCTCTGTCTCCTGAGTGCTGGGATTAAAGGCGTGTGCCACCAGTTTTTTTGAAGGTCTATGGACCACAGTGTTCTTTAAGATTAGTGTCTTTAGAGGTGAAGGGACCCACAGCTCTGAGCACAGAACTTGAGAAAGGGGAATCTCAGGTTCCAGAACAGCTTGAGCTTCACAGTAACATTGTCTTTAAAAAGCCAAACAAACAAACAACCAAAACAAACAAACAAGCTGGACAAGCCTGCCCATGCTTTCAGTCCCAGCATTCAGGCGGCAAACCTCTGGATTCAAAGCAGCCCAGGCCCTTGCCAGAGGCCTCTCCAGTCTCACCTCCCCAGCCATAGGCCCTGCCCGCTGCTATTCCCCCGAACGCCCCCGCCCCCTTTCCCCTCCACCTCCTGGTTCCTCTTCACTGGCTGCTGTGAACTTGAACGTGACACTTCTCTTTTCCCAAGATAAAGGCAAGGGGCAATGGCGAGGTGTGGCTCACGGTGCCTCAGGTTTCGGTTTCTTGGACCCAACAGTGGCTGGGGAGGCCAGGGGCTGCCAAGGTCACTCTGCCCGCCTCTTTCGGACACCTTCCCTCAGTGCATCCTCTGTGAGCTGAGCGACAAGATCTGGTACTGGGCTGGGCCCTCCTAGCTCCATTGTGGTCCAGAAGTGAGCCCTGGGGATCCTAACTTAATTCCCCTAATTCCTGGGCACCAGGTTGAGGGCCCTCATACCCTACGTGAAAAGCCCAGACAGGACCCCATCCGCGGGATGTCGGGTTCGGGACTGCTCTGCCCCGTGCCTTGCTGGGTGACCTTGGGTGATTACTAGCTCTCTCTGAACCTCCCAGCTACCCATCACAGGGGGTGGCGGACCGAGAAAGCGAGAGGAAAAGCCTGAGGGTCTGGCAGCTCTACTCCGAGGTTCCTACCGGCCGCAGATGGAGGGAATCCCCACCAAACGTGGGGACCAATGCCCGATGAAGGGGCCGGGGTGGGGTGGGAAGGGGGTCGAGAGGAGACCACTTTGGCTGCTCCTAGGTTCTCAACCTCATGTGGGGCTGAGCCCCTTTTTCCCAGGAACTCAGGGTTCGTTCTGGGGCAGTCTCAGCTCCCGGCTGTCTGGGAAAGATGAAGGAACACCCCGTGGTTCCCGCAGGTCTGCCAGGCACGGGTAGGCTTAGGGAAGCCCGGCAAGGAAACACCCCCATCTCAACGCCCTGTAATCCCGCTCCCGCTCCCCTTTCCTTCTGTCCACTTACCAGCAATCTCCAGCCGCGGCTGCCGGTCCCCCTGCGTCCCGGCCCGAGAGCGAAAGCAAGTGACGAGCACCCGGCAAGGGCGTGGGAACAGAGGTGCGCGCGCCGCCGCAGCCCGGACCCCCCCTGCCGGGGACGGTCAGGTGTCCCCCCCCTTCTCGGCTCCCAGCACGCTCCCCGCGGAGGCCGAGGACAGCGACCGAGGACACTCCAAGGACTGGGGCGACCCTCGGTGGCATCTGGTTTTACGCGCGCAGTTTACAGACGGGGAAACTGAGGCTGCGACAGGGACTGGACTGGGAATCCCCGCCCCTCACCCCAGTCAGGCGCAGCGGCCGTCGCCTCCTCGCTCTTGAAGACTGCACTCCAGCTAGAAGCTGAGCCCGGGGCAGGGGAGGGTCGAGGGGGAGGGACGACGGGAGACTCCTGCAGCTGATGACGCGGAAGGTCCCCGTTAGGAGTGGGGTGAGGGGAGGTCTAAGTGACCTGCGAGGAAGGCGGAGGAACTTCTCCCTCCGGGTGTCTGGTTTGGAGGCGCCGCCCAAGCAGCCGGGGTCCTCCCAGCGCCCCTAACGGCGGGTGCCGGGTTGGCGGGACCGTGAAGGTCAAACCACCCAGCCAGAAACGTGAGCCTCCTGGGGTCTGGAGTGCTAAAGGGGCCGGCAGTCAGAACCTGGGGTTGGGGAGAGGCCGAGACTCTTTCGGTGATCTTGGCCAGACCTAAGCCTCAGTTTCCCCAGCCCACCTCTGAGGGTGGGTCTCCAAAACTGAGAAATGGGCCTCTGGCCATGTCCTGCTTTGTCCTATCAGTGTCGCCGCAAACGCCCCCCCCGAACCCTCGCAGCCCCTCCCTCCCAGCCCCACCCCGAAGCACCCACCCACCTTCTCCCACGGTCGGAGGCAGGGGGATTTCCTCCTGGGAGCCCAGAAGGCCTCTAAGTGCCTTCATCATTTTTCGTTGTTGTTATTTTGGCTTTTGTATTTTTTTTCCTCCCTTTTTCTTCCCTATGCTCTAAAAATAGCCTCTCCCCTCTCGCCAGGCCCCCCATCCCCGCAGCTTGTCGTGAGCTGCGCCGCGCTCCCGCGGTGGCGGGGGATTCCTCGGACGGGCGGGGCTGGGAGGCGACGGGGACACGCGCGGAATGCGAGCGCCCCTCCCACCGCGGAGCCGCGGGCGGGCTGGGAGAGACACAACGGAAAGGGGGACTTCGGGGTCTGCAGGACAGAGCTCGCGGGAGGGCCGCAGATACGTGGAGCCGCCCCCCCCCCCCGCACCTCCCAACGTGCTGTCCCGATTGGGAGGGTCAGGAGGCAGTGGGGACAAAGGACTCGCATCCTTGTGGGGAACCCTGAACCTTACTTAAGTCGCTCTCATTGGAGTTCCCGACCCGCGCTTCGAGAACCCCCTATAATCCCTGCTTCAGGAAACACCTTTGATGGCCTGTCCCGCACCATCTCCCGCTCTCTCTCCTAGCGCGCGAAGAGACCAACTTGATTTTTCTCGGGCCCCATTGTCTTTCCCGGACACCCTGGTTGACCCCTGACCGGTCCAGCCACGGGACCCTTGCATTTGGACCCTTTTTTGCCAGCTCCGCCCTGTGCCAACGGCTCCCACCCCTCTTCAACAGCCTGGAGGTGACCTCCTCCCACCGGCGTCCCTTCTGGCCACCTCACCCCGACTTTAGGTTCTTAAGGCCCTCTATTCCCCATACGCCCACCCTTCTTCCCCAGGAGAAAGAGGAGCCAAAGGCCACTAAGGGAGGCGGGAGGAAGCTGCATGTGGGGCGATTCTGCCTCATATAAAGGTGCCAGGAAAGGACGACTGTGCTGTCACCTGGGAAGGATCTTTAGAACCAGCACAAAAGTGCCTTCGTGCCTTCAGCAGGGCGTCCCCGAAAGTTCAGTAACGCGTGGGGCTGCCCCGCCTCTGGGGACCGAGGACAATGTTGTCCTGGGTGTCACCTGGGGCCTGACCCTCCTTACGGTTCACTCTCCCCATAGCCTCCTCAGTCACACGCTCTTTCCACAAAGGTGGAGGGATGGAAGGAAGCATGCCTTGTACTGAGGATAAAGGAGCAGGGAAGGCGTGTGCACCCTAAGTGCACCATGCGCAGCCGGGGACCCGGCGCTGCGCCCCACGGCAGGAGACTGTCCCTCTGCGGACGGATGGGTGCAGCCACCCGGGGACACCAAAGGCGCAGCCCGGGAAACACCGGGTTGAGGGGCGCGGAGCTACGTGGGAGCGCCACGCCTTTGCACATTCATGTACTCTGGGATGGAGTTAAAGCCCGGGAATGGGAAGAAGCTGGGGACCAGGGGAAGTGGAGGGGTAAGCGGAGAGGTTGGGAGAGGAGTTTGGGGAGATGGCTGAGGGTGGGAAGTCTCATGGGGGAGGGGAGAAGATGGGGAGTGAGAGGATGGGGGTGGGGAGATGAGGAGCCTTTAAGTTCTGTGCCCTTTGACGTATTCTATTCCTAACAAGGGTTCGCGGACGTTGGCCTTGAACTCCTAATTCTCCTGCTCCCACCCCCGCGCGGGCCATGCAGGCTCTCCTCTACAGCAGCGCGCGGGTCGCTTTGTCCCGGTGGCCTCCGTTACGCGCTGGCGCAGAGGGGGAAACCCGGCCCCAGCTGCGCATGCGCGCACCTGCCGGCTTCCCAGCCGCCTCCCCCCCGCAGCCCCCGCGCGGTTGCCATGGCGACCGCGAGGGCGGGAACCTGGGGAAGACCCCGCCGGCAGCCCGCCCCCGCCGCCCTCTCCTGGAGCTCCACTCTGGTTCGAGCCTGTTTTCCCGGATCGCGTAGGCGCTGGGGCGGTAGAGGATTCCCCCAGTCCCCAGGGAGGCTCAGCGGCTGGCGCATGCGCGCCGGGCATACCTACCCCTCCTCCCCCACACACACACACATAGGGAAAACCCAGGTGAGAGAAACAAAGTACTCCGCGCAGGCGCTGCGCGTGCCGGTTAGGACCGTCTGGTCGCCTTGGCAACCGCGCGGATCTTCCCTCTCGCACCTCCTGCGGGAGCCGGGGATTCCCCGCTGCCAGTGCGCAGGCGCGGGTCGGGATTCCGGGAGATGTGGCTATTCTACAGAACAAAGGCTGTCGCCTAGCCTTTCTGCGTCATTTTTATTTTGACACAGTATTTCTGTATGTGGCTCAGCCTGGCTTTGAACTTACAGAAATGCCCCTGCCTCAGGCTCCACATTGTTGGGGTAGCTATCCTCACTCAGCAGGAACTTACCGGCGTCTCCGCGTGGCCCTGCAGTGACCCAGGCCCCTGCCCCTCCTGTGGCCTCCTCTATCTGTCACAGAGAGTCCAACACGGACCCGTGAGAGGTTCCCGGGACACCTTCTTCAAGGTGTGTGCCCGCTCCCAGTGACGCCCTCCATGGCGTCTCCAGTTCCGTGTCATTAGTGGAAGAGACTGAAAAAAACAGTAGTCCCTGGGGTCTGGGTGTGCCGTGCATCCCGGCCCCAGCTGAAGAGGGAATCAGTCCAAGATCAACCTTGGCTACATCAGACTCTGTCTCAAACTACAAGTTCTAGTTTTCAACGTTTATGTGAATAGTGTTTTGTCTGGACACACGTGTCTGTAAGTGCATATGTGTGTGCACCTCGCATGTATCTGGTGCCCTTGGAGAGATCAAAGAGGTCATCCGAGCCCCTGGAGTTAGAGTTGTGAAGTGCTCCTACCCACTGAGCCAATTCTCTAGCTCCCTGAGTTTTCTTTTTGGAGAGGTCTTCATAGCCCAGGTTGTCCTTAAAGTCAGCCTCCCAAGAACAAGGCCAGGATAACCTTGCCTAAGATGTTAGCAGCAGTGGAGAGTGGGGTGCGAGCACCTTTCTATGGGAAGCTACTGAGACCTGTTTTCTGATTGAGGCACCTGGAGCTGCAAGCATGATGGGTCCCTTCGCCTCCCGTGCTCCAGCTGCTTTGTCACAGTGGGTAAGGGGTGCAAACCGCACAGGCGTGCAGGAGACGCATGTCCAGCTTCGTGCACTCCTGGCTTGCTATGCCCAGTGCATGGCGCCTCTCATTTCCTCCCTTGACACTCACCAAGGCTCCCCCAGGTCTTTTCCAGAGATGCCAGTTGCCCTCTAGTCTAACTCTGCTGCTGGGGCTGCCTCTTGGTACACTGCAGGCCTTGTTCAGTTTGTTCAATACACTTTCTCTGCATAAGGCCTTTAGGATCATGTAGCCCAAACTGGCTGCACTGTCACCAGAGCACCACAGAGGGATGACCATGAACTCCTGACTCCACTGGGAAGGCTGCTGTGCTCCCTTATGCCCGATTTATGATTTTTTTTTTGTACTTTCCAATCGTGGGGCTGGAGCACAGGGCCCCCCATGGTAGCCAAATGCTGTCACTAACTTATGTATCTGACCATCTTGCTATACTGCCTACAGTGGCAGACTATTTTCCGGTCATATCCAGTTATCAGTGTGCCTGTACCTTGGCTTCAGGCCTTGGGATCAATGGTCCTTCTATCTTGATTGGCTGCAGAACTCTTGCACATCCTTCAAAGCCCCACTCCATGAGACTTAACATTTGACCAAACTAACCCCTTTCACCCCAGTCCTGGCCCTGGGGATTGAGGGGCACTTGCATCCTTCTTGGTACAAGAAACTGAGAGGGCTTAGGTCTTGAGGGTGACGCAGTTGCTGTTGTGAGATTCCAAGTGAAAACAAACTAGATTCAGAGAGACACAACTGGCAAGTTGACAGCTCTGTGTATGTTGGGTGTCACCACTGTAAGACCTGATAAATTCTTCTACCTGACCCCACCCTTGTGACTTAATTTCCCCATGACAGGCCATCATAATATCCTACACCACTGGGGCCAGGAGTAGAGCAGGAGTTCAATGCCCACTTTGTCGGCCTGTCAGTCCTACACTCTTCACTGTGACCACTCCCTCTTCCATGGCCAGGGGGCAAGCCAGCCTTCCACACACAGTGGTGTGCAGTTTGCACTGCCCACACGCTTATGGGATCTGATCTTTGGGATCAACGCAGCTGGAGAAAGCAGTTCTGGGCTCAGGTCCTACACTCTTCCCCATCTCTACCAATGACCCCCACCGCTGGCCAGCCCCAGTCAGCCCAGCACACTCATGTTCCCTGCGTGCCAGCTAGAAAAAACCTGCTGTAGGAAGCCAGCCTCACACCTCAGGCTCAGGGTGGGTACAGCCTGCAGCTCCCCTGTTGCTGTGTGGCCTCAAGCCTCAGACACCTCTCACTTTGCCCAGCTGTTCAGGGGAGTGGGCAAGTCTGGACCAGTGGACAGGACATGGTCACCATACAGCTCCTCCCTTCACCAGTGGTCCTCACCACAAATGCAGCAGACATGTGCCTCAGGCAGCCTTGCCTCAGCTTTTATTGGGCAGGTGCTCAGCCGGGCCCCACAGGGTGCACAGGGGCTAGGATGTCGCTCAGAGGGGGGACTCTCTGGGTTGTTGAGGGTGACCTGTGGCGCAGCCCGGGAAGCCAGAGGCCCAGAACTCAATGGATCCCCTGGCAGGCCTAGCTGGAGGGGGACGAGCTGACTCGGAAAAGCTGGAGTAGGAGCCATTCTGTCACTTGGGTGCGTTGAAGGGCAGTGCGCGTTGGTTCATCGGGTTGTCGGGGGAGCGCAACCACTCCTTCTTCAGCAGCTGTTTCAGCTGCGACAGTCGCATGTTGGGGTTCTCCTGCTTCAACCGTGGCAGCTGCACCTCCTCGAATGCGGTGAAGGCTGCGCGCATTCGGCGCTCGGGATGCCGGTCCGCGTCCTCGGCCACACTGCAAGGCCGGGAGTCAGGACCTACGCCCATGCCCCGCCCACACCGCTCAGGCCCCGCCCACACCGCTCACCTGAGCACCGCTATGGCGTCTTCTACAGTGCGAGCCTCCAGGTTGCCTTCATCCTGCAGGCGGCGGTTCAGGTTCTCCTCCAGCGGCAGCTCCAGGTGACTCTTGGCCTTTTCCACTGCGGGGAACAGGGATGGAATGTGAGAGCAGGCGACGGAGGGCAAAATCTTCTGGGGGCCGCCCCAGCCCCGTGCGCACCTGGCTCTGGGCGCTGCTCTCGGCGCAGTGAGTCCTCAATCTGCGAGCGTGTGACCTTGGGGGGCGCCCCACGTGGGGCCTTGCCGCCCTTGAGCCGAGAGTCCTCCTCCTCCAACAGGCGCTGCGTCTCCTTCTTGCGCTCCAGCTGCTCCAGGCGTCGTTTCTCCTTCTCTTCCTGCGGCGGCAACAGGGTCACCACGGGAGGGACCCAAGAGGGCACTGCTCCCTCCCTACCACCCAGGGCACCCTGTGTGAATGGATCTGGGCAGCTAAAGCGTTTCACGGGGGTGAAACATGTGCCTCCGCCCCAAACGCGGGGCAGGAAGGCCTGTCTGGCGTCGAAGTTAAAGGTATTTGAGGGCAGCTAATGGGGTCGGCCTCAGTTTCCCAGTAAGCCAGAGGCAGCATCTTCGAGGCCCTTTCCTTCAGCCC
Source organism: Lophiomys imhausi (assembly GCA_907164525.1). Lineage (NCBI taxonomy): Eukaryota > Metazoa > Chordata > Mammalia > Rodentia > Muridae > Lophiomys > Lophiomys imhausi. The sequence continues at coordinate 270,259 of CAJQZJ010033979.1, read as the reverse complement.
TGCCCTCTGGGATTCTTCCACAGGTCCTGAACATCCACCCCCACTCTTCCAGGAGCTTTTCTGTTCCAAAGCAGAGGAACTGGGGAGGGTCGTGCTCCGGCAGAGCCCAGGACCAAGTGGTCACCAGCATTGAGTGAGACACACACAAAAGCTGAGACAGGAGGAGAGGCTGGGCGCAGGTGTTCCTGGCCAGCCTGGGTCACGGAGACCCGGCCCACAAACGCTAAAGGCAAGAGAAGGTGGTACTGGGGGGTCGGGTCCCCAGCAGGGTGAGGCCCGCCGAGCGGACCTGAGGTCTCTGTAGCCATCTGGAGGGCTGACCTGTCAGCACCAGCCCTGAAACACTCCAAGGAACACACAGGCAGCTGGGGCTCAGAGGGTGCTGTCCTCTGTCAGGAACAGGGCCACAATGAAGGCTGGGGACAAATGCAGACCCGCTTCACTAGCCGCTAAGATTGCGTCCCTCCGTGGCTACCTAGAGTCCCAGGACACTGTCCCACCCACCTTGCGCTGCTCCTTGCGCATCACGTGTTTGTCCTCATCCTTCCAGTAAGCATCTTCCAGCTCCTTCTGTTTCTTGGCATCAGCTGCCGCCTTGGCTTCAGCCCTCCGTGCTCGGGCAGCTGCCGACTTGCTGTTCTCGCCCTGGAACTTCTTGGGCATCCCTCAGCAGGCTGCAGAGAGAGCACCAGGAGGGGCTGGATTGCGGCCAGCAACCACCCCTCTCCACAACTTACAGACCGCATACAAAAGCGATATTTTTGTTTTGTTTTATTTTGCTATGGTTTTTCGAAGCAGGGTTTCTCTGTGTATCTCTGGCTGTCCTGCACTCACTTTGTGGACCAGGCTGGCCTCAAACTCAAAGAGATCCACCTGCCTCTGCCTCCCGAGTGCTGGGATTGCAGGTGTGTGACACCACATCTGGCACAAAAGCGATTTTTTTAAAGACATGGTCTCACTAGGTAGCCCTGGTTGGTCCGACAACACAATCCTGTCTGACCCTTGGCAGACTTTGGGATGGCAAGAGGCAACATGTCCCTCAAGTCCGTGTTTCCTCTCACATTAAGATACTTAACCCTGGGCTGGAGAGATGGCCTCAGTGGTTAAGAGCACTGGCTGTTCTTCCAAAGGACCCTAGTTGAAATCTCAGCACCATATGGCAGTTCACAGCTGTCTGAAATGGCCAGGTGTGGTGGCACACACCTCGGGAGGCAGAGGCAGGTGGATCTCTTCGAGTTCAAGGCCAGCCTGGTCTACAAAGTGAGTCCAGGATAGCCAGGGCTACACAGAGAAACCCTGACTCAAAAAAAAAAAAAAAAGATACTTAACCCCGCACCCACAAAATCTAGGCAGGGCTCCACCCCTGAGCCACGTCCCTGCCCCTCACTGGGGGATTCTAGGCAGGAGCTCCTGTTGAGTCTCTCCTGAGCCTTTTGCAGTAATTATTTAAGACTACAATTACAATGTTGTACCAAGGCTGCCTCGTCCAGAAGATATCAGCTGTCACTTCTGTTCCCTGCCCCAGCTCCTGATGACTTTCCCTCTCTGACTTAGTCCCTGGAGGCATTTCCTGTTAACAGATTATTCACCATGTGGCCTTCTGTGTCTGGCTGCTGTCATTCAGATTGTGCGTTGTTAGAACCTCACTCATTTTCTGTGCTGAATACCACTGCATGGTGGTACATGCTGTATGAGCATATCTAATCATCCACTGGTGACTATCTGTGGGTTTTACAAATCACTCCTCCTGCTGCCATCTGGGTGTCCTATCTTGGACTGTGCACAGAGTTCCTTCACTTTGTTCCCTGGCTCAGAATATGTGCAGATGGGGGGACACCCTGTGGCCTGTGAGCCTCACTGGATCCCACCAGATGGAAGGATGCTCACAGTGCCTCAGGGAAGCGCTGTATGGAGACTGACAACACTGTAAGCCCCCAGAACCTTAACTAGGGGGTAGTCAATCATCCCCAGTGTAAGTGGAAAGCCGACAAGTCAGGTCTTCAGGTGAGAGGGGGGCCATGCGGGTGGGATATAAGGAGCACCCCTCTTCCTGTCAGGTGTGGTGGGGTGTACCTGTGACCCAAATCCTTGGGAGGCTGATCCATGAGGATAGCCAGCTTCAGGCCATCTTAAATACACAATGAGACCATACCAAAAAGCAACCACACCCAAAATACTCCCAAGCAAAATACACCTACCCAAGGCCTGCAGCATGTTGGGCCTCAGATTTCCCCGCTGCCTACTGTCCTCATTTGGAACATTCTCTGCCTCTTCCACACCTCCAGCTCAGTGCTCCACAATGTGGGTGACAGGCCACCAGAATAACACCACCCTCCAGCCCTCTATGTGAAATCCTCCCTCTCTTGGCTTACTGGAAACTCCCATACATCCATAACCACATATCCTATTGAAAGATTCCTGGCACACAACTAGGGGCATCCAAAGGTCCTGGGGCAGGAATGTGGTAGTGTGTTTACAGGGGTTCACACAGGGTCCAGAAGTAAGTGACAGGTAGGAAAGAGAAAGATGGCAGGGCTGGGGACACACTGTTATCTGGCTTACAAAGTCCTATTCAGCTTCTGTAGGTGAGTGAGCACTGGGCTGGCTGCTGTGGGCACACCTGGGTGTGGATGCCATGTGGGCAGGGGTCAAAACCATCCCATTCCTAGCAGTTTTGAGGGCACCGCCCTACTGACCCGAGAGGGGGATGACATGAGGCCAGTTCATGCAGGGATGGCTAAGCGCTGTCTACCTCAAACGGGCTATCAGACAAGGACAGAACGCAGTGTGGACCAGGTCAGCTTGGGTCCCAGTACTTGCTCTATCCCTATGGCCAAGGCACTCCGGTGTGTCTCAGTTTCCTCATCAGGGACACAGTGGCTTCTGACCCCAAGCCATGGGGCAGGCACCAGAGCCCTTGCACAAGACAACCCAGCTGACCCCAAACAGTCCCTTTATGGCAGGGCCCTTTACTGAGTTGACTGCAAAGCGCTCTGGGGCTCCCAGGAGCAGGAGCAAAGGCCACTCTCCCAGACACCCAGGGAATCTGAGGCACTCGACTCCACTACATGTTGTTCATGACACGAATCCCGAAATCTGTTCCCTGTACCAGCCATACCTGGTTCAGCCCTGAGCCTCAAGACCTTTACACCTGGCCTGGAACTTTCCATCTTCCTGCCTCAGCAGCACTGGGATGACAAGCCTGCAGCACTACACCAGGCTTGTATTCCTCTTCTAACCCAGTAAATTATTGAAAACTTCGGGCCCAGGCTGGGCACAGAGGCCCATGTCTTTAGTCCAGCAGAGGCAAGTGGATACCTCTGAGTTCCAGGCCAGTCTAAGCTACACAGTGAGAGCCGGCCACAAACCAGCTCAGGTGTGGCCAGGCGAGAATGCCTTTCCTAGACTGGAAAATTCTCTTCAAGGCATTTGTTGGGGTGTCTGTGTGTTGAGGGGCGGCATTTGGGGCTATTTTTTCCAGACAGAGTCCCGGTATCTTGCTGGGCAGGACTCACAATCCTCCTGCCTCAGTGACTACTGTATTACATTTACCATTTCACAAATCATCGTCTTTAAGCGGGTTGGGAGCATAAAGGAGGCCGCGCACACTGACGGCACAGGGGACTTGACCAGGAGGAACTTGATCAAGTCCGCACCACTGCCTCGGTTTCCCGACCTACGAAGGACAACCACCAGGAAAGACGTTCCTAGGCCAGGCATTGCGGCCTGAGGCAGGAAGACTACGCCGAGTTCAAAGCTGCCTAGACTACAAAATGAGCCTAGGAGTTCAAATATTCCCCCTCAAAAGATGCCCATGTGAATCCCCGTGACTGCCATGACACGGGCAGGAGGAAAGTCACGGAAAACTCTGCCGCCTCCGCCTCCTCCTCCTCCGGGAAGCCCTCCGGGCTCGACAGGGGCCCGGAAACGGGTTCAGCGCCCCACGAGCTGCTGCGCCTGCGCGTGGGGAGCGCCCACCACCCGGCACCACTCCGCCTCCCGCCGACAGGACCCCCAGACCGATCCGCGACCTCCCAGCGTGCCCCGCAGCCCGGCTCCGCCCGCGCGGCTGCCGCTCCTACCTCTTCCCCCGGCACCGGCCCGGTCGCGTGTCGATGACGTCTCCGCGCCTGCGCACTCACTTGTCAGTGGCGCGCCGCTCGTGACGTTCTCAGGTGCCGCCCTCTTGGTACAGGCTGTATCAACTAATTTTTCTATAAGCCAAAGTACTCAAATTGCCAGCTCTCCTTGTTTTTTCCGAGCACAATATCTCTTAAAATATCATGTTATGAGCTCAGTACATTGATGAACGAGGGCGGAAGATAAAGGCTACAATCTAATTCTTGACCTTACCAAGCTGGCTGCTGTCCGGAGAAAAGATGGCGGATCCGGCATCACGTAGGTCTATGAGCGACGGCCCGCACTTCGTTGCGGGGCGGCCAGGTGTCGCCCGTGCTCCACAGCGGGTGGGCCCGCCTGCTCCTGGGCTCTTTGCCAAACCCGGAGCAAAAGGGAGAACAGGATTCTTTTTGTCCTGTCCAGGCGGGAAACTTGAGGATCAGAGGGAGTAGAAATTGAATGAGAGTAAAATGCAACGACATAGCTGGGCACGGTGTCATTCTTCCCGGCAGGACAGGGCCCGAAGCAGGACTGCAAGCTTAGGCCAAAAAATAAATGAAGATAAGCGGGGCGGTGGTGGCGCACGCCTTTAATCCCAGCACTTGGGAGGCAGAGGCAGGTGGATCTTTGTGAGTTCGAGGCCAGCCTGGTCTACAAAGCGAGTCCAGGACAGCCAGAGATATTCAGAGAAACCCTGTCTCGAAAAACCAAAAATAAATAAATAAATAAATGAAGATAAATGACTTGCTAAATAAGTCGCAACTACTCGGTGTCCTCCCTTATTGTGGAGGCCGCCTGTCACTGTTTATTCTTTTTGCTGCTTTTTCTTTACTCATCTCCACACCCCTAGTCCTTTTCTGGCGCTTCGGTTGCTTCTTTAGCGATTAAGTTCATCTTAATCTGTCATATTTCAGATGTTGTGCGTCTCCACTGCATTTATTGCCACTTTGGTCATCCTTGGCATCTCTAGTGTCAAGATGGTAGTTTAAGAGCCCTTTAGAGGGACAGAGGGACGCGTGGCTTTCAGTGACGTCCCACAGGACAAGTCGAGTCATTCCTCCAAATGGCACCTTCCTGAGTCACCCTAGGGGCCTCCCCTGCTCCAGCACCTGCCACGGCTCGGCTCCCCATTGCCTGCAGGTCTTCCTCCACCGCCTTGCTTCCTAGGACCAGTCTCCCTCCTTTCCCATCAAACCCAGCCCTTCCAGCCTCCTTCCCAAAATTGCCAGGCCTGGTCCTGCCTGATTCTGTTTCCCTATGACTGTGTGTTGGAAACAGGGGACCGGGGGGGGGGCATTGGGGTGTTGTTTGGCATCTGGAAAGAGGGGAGGCACAAGGAAGGGGAAAGGGGGGGGCCCATCCTCCCGTCACCATGAGGGGAGATCCTCTCCACACCCACTGCCGGGCTGGGGCCTGGGGCACAGCTCATCACTGTCACCCGAGAGCTCTTCAGGGAATTTGACTCAGGTGAAGTCCCTGTCTACATGGAAGACCGCTCCCTGCTGAACTGCTGTGACTAAGCATAGATGTTTGCGATCACGCGAGACCAACCAGGGCTCAGGAGAGGATTTCCAGGCAAGAGCTGCACTTTAATAAAAGACATCGGGATTTTTTTTGGGGGGGGGGGGGGGGGTTTCGAGACAGTTTCTCTGTGTATCCTTGGCTGCCCTGGACTCAAGTGTGGGGATTAAAGGCATGGGCCTCCATGCCCGGCACATTGGGATTTTTGAAATTTTATTTATTTTTATTTATTTAGTTTATTTATTTATTTTTGGTTTTTCGAGACAGGGTTTCTCTGTGTAACAGCCTGGTTGTCCTGGACTCGCTTTGTAGACCAGGCTGGCCTCGAACTCACAGAGATCCGCCTGCCTCTGCCTCCCGAGTGCTGGGATTAAAGGCGCGCACCTCCACAGCCGGCCGACACCGGGATTTTTGCTTTAACGAGTCCCCTGGGTGAAGAGTTCCTCTCCCATCTCAGGGTCTCACGATTTTCAACATATCCTGACTTGGAGGCACAGAGACCAGGACTGGATCTTCCACCTCAGATTTCTAGTTCATCTTTCTGAGGATGTAACTGTGTAGCCTCGGCTGGCCGGGAACTCTCAGAGATCACACCTGGCTTTGTGTGTTTGTTTGTTTACTGAAACAGAGTACAAAGTGGCCCAGGCTGAACTAGAACTCACTGTGTAGCCGTGGATGACCCTGAACTGATCCTGCTGCCTGTATCCCGGGAGCTGGGATGGCAGGCATGTCCTTGGTTGAAAGAAGCTGGAAGGTGCAGTTTGAGGTGTCTATTGCTGTGAGAGGAAGCACCTGGCAGGAAAGATGGCTCCGTGGGAATAGGCACTGCCCCCAACGCAACACACCCCAGAAAACAGCCTGAGCTGGCTCCCCATCCATGTGGTGGAAGGGACCCGAAGGAAAGAGGCACAGTTGTCAGCATGGTATTTTAGTTTGTGTAACTGTAACATTGGCAATGATAGCACGAGCCTCAGAGGAGGACAACCCTCCTACTGGGCTGCGGGCCAGTACCCAGCACTTATATTGCCATGAATAGATTAAAATTTATTTTTTTCTTTGTTTTTTTTTGGGGGGGGGATTTTTGAAACAGGTTTCTCTTTGTTATCTCTGGCTCTCCTGGACTCACTTTGTAGACCAGGCTGGCCTTGAACTCACAGAGATCCGCTTGCCTCTGCCTCCCGAGTGCTGGGATTAAAGGCGTGCGGAGAAAATTGGCTGAACAGTAGTTGGTGTGGTAGTACTTGGAAGGCTGAGGAAGGAGAATTATCATGAGTCTGAGCCCAGCTTGGGCTATATTGTAAGACATATTTCAAAAAAGCAGGTACTGGGGCTAAGCTGGTGGAGAGCTTGTCACTCAGTGGGTAGAGAGCTTGTATGTACAAAGCCTGAACCCATAATGTGGACATGATAGCATCCACCTCTCATCCCAGGACACAGGAGTCTGAGGCAGGAGGACCAGAAGTTCAAAACTAGCTTTGAATTTGAGGCCAGTGTGGGCTACAGGAGACCCTGAGATTAAAAAAGAAAGAAAAGAAAAGAAAAAGAAAAAAAAAAAGCTGGGCACATAGTGGTGTACACCTTTAATCCCAGGCAGAGGCAGGCAGATTTCTGTGAATTTGAGGCCAGCCTGGTCTACAGAGCGAGTTCAGGACAGCCTGGGATGTTGGGGTGATCTAAAAGCTGCTTGTATTTTGTTGCTAATTATTGGCCCCAGGATCTGGTTGCTGCCCAGACTTCTTTGTTGTATGAACCTTGGTCTACCTAATTTGAAGTTGATTGATTGGATAAAATGCTGGAGCCTGAGCCAGGCATGGTGGCGCACGCCTTTAATCGCAGCACTGGGGAGGCAGAGGCACGTGGATCGCTGTGAGTTCAAGGCCAGCCTGGTCTACCAAGTGAGTCCAAGACAGCCAAGGATATACAGAAAAAAAACCCTGCCTCCAAAAAACCCCAAAAAATGCTGGAGCCTGGACTGGGTGAAAGAGAGGTGTGTGTGGGGGAGGAAGGTTGGCAGGCTTTTGGAGCAGGGAGGATCAGAGCAAGAAGAATCCAGGGGGAGGAAAAGGAGGAGAGATAATATATCTCCATGTGGCATAGCATGGAGAATAACAACCCAGGGGACATATGCATATGTTATGGGGTTTTATTTGGGATAGCATTAAAAGCTACTTTAGATGGCTAAAATTGCTCAATCTAGGCTAAGGCTTGTTAAAATACATCAAGTGTCTCTTTGTCATTATTCATAAGTGGGGTAAGGGATAACTCTGTTGTCTTAAGAATCATAAGTATCAATTATAAATATTAATATTTCCTATGACACTGGGATACACAGAGAAACCCTGTCTCGAAAAAAATCAAACCAAACAAAACCAAGAAGCTATGTCTGCTTCCTTGAGTGATGGGAAGGAAGGCTTGCCTCCATGAGTGACAGCAGCACCTAGACCCCTAAGAGAAATGCTAACGTTTGTTCCTGGTAATTCATTGCCTGTGTTTGTTTGTGATTAAACTTATTTATTTTGTCTGAGTGGCAAAGTTCACATAAGACATTGGTTTGGCACGGTGATAAATTTGCAGTTTGTTCAGAGACAGAAACTCAGGCAGCTAGGCCAAACTCTTTTTGTTGTTGATGTTGAGGCAGGATCACTCTGTGTCCAACAGACCTCAAACTAAGGCATTCACCCACCTCCAATTATGTCAGGAATGGAACCCAGTGCTTCAGGCATGCTAGGCAACCAACTGGAGCTACCAGCACATGTTATGCCGAGTTCACAAAACCATAAGACAAGCTGGGAGGACTCCAACTCGATGCAAAGGCAAAAGGATCTTTATTCAGGGTACGAGCCACTGCAAGGACCGTCTCATGCACTCCACGCAGGGAGCCAGTGAACGACAGTGCCCAGGCTGGAAAGCCTGAGGGTTTTAAGAGGATTGTAAGGGAAGGGGGTGGGAAATTAGGGAGCCGAAACGTACATTTGGTCTTGTAAGGTGAGCTCAGAGAGTCCTCTGACAACCCTGTTTTCAGGAGGAGAAGGAAACTCCCAGTCAATCATTTCATGATTAACAAGCCACAAACAATATTATCAGTCCTCTCAAGGCAATCCTCAGTTTCCCAGATGAGGTGTTCGAGATAGTTTATGGTCCAGGGTGGGGGTTAGTCTTGCCTGCGAATACCAAGAGGTTCCTGACCTAGTCTGGGGTGGAGGTCAGTCCTCCTTGCGCATACCAAGAACCTCACTGAGAGGGGCTCAGTAGGGCTATTAACCAGGTTGTATAAACATTAAGTTCTTTTGAGAGCTCTTTATCTATGACTCTGTTCAAATGGTCACTCAAGGCCTCTGAGGGAGGGAAAACTAGGTTTTCAGGCCTTTTTCATGTTATTTTACTTTTATGAGCTTGCTACAGCAGAGGGGGGTGGGTAAGAACTTGGACAGGCCAGGATGAGAGACTGGAGATTTTGTTCTTTCACACCCACCGTGCATGCTAGGCAAGCTCTCTACCAGCACTCAGTCAGTTACCAGTGCTCCAGGCACTGAGCTACCAGCGCTCTACCCACTGAGCCACAAGCACTGTATGCTCAGCTGCTGCCCTAGCCACTAGCACTTTCTATGAGGTAGGCTCCGCTGGGAAGGTTAAGCTGTACTCAAACCCTGATGTTTCAGATGCCCACGTAGGGACCAACAGGAGTGGGGCTTATACCCAGTAAGTCAGGGACCTGCCATAGCACCTCGAAAACTAGGAGGTAGAAAGAGCAGGAGGCCAGGGAGGAGGGGTCCTAACGTCCCTGCCTCCCACCTCTGGTACAGCACCTTGGAAAACGCCTTGAGGAAGTTTCTATATGCTCCTCCCAAAAGGTACATTTTTCACACACTTGCTTGCGAAATTCATCTGCTCAGAATAGGCCTTAATCTTCTGCACATGAAATACTTCTGAGGTCACACCCCTCAGTCAGCCAGGCCAGCCATCCACAGCCAGAGCAAACTGGGTTATCTTCACACAGTCAGTGGGACACAGAGGCTCCCAGAGTTACTCTGAAGACAGGGTGGGGCGTGGCTCAGGGGTGGAGCCCTGCCTAGAATCCCCCAGTGAGGGGCTGGGGGCGTGGCTCAGGGGGTGGAGCCCTGTCTAGAATCCCCCAGTGAGGAGCTGGGGGCGTGGCTCAGGGGTGGAACTCTGCCTAGAATCCCCCAGTGAGGGGCTGAGGGCGTGGCTCAGGGGTGGAGCCCTGCCTAGAATCCCCCAGTGAAGGGCTGGAGCCTGTTCTTAGTTTTGTCCCAAGCAGTGGATATAGAAGAAAAACAAAACTAATACATCAGGAGAGAATGATGTCAATTCAGCTAAAATGAACCCAAACATCCAAACAAGTTTCTGGTCACATAGTAAATGGCAGGAGACTCCATGTAACTTTGTCGCCAAGCCAGGATCACTATATCTGAGGGATTTCCCAGAAGCAGCCTCAGCCATCTAGGGCCTCCTGCCACCATGAAACCCAGAGTTTCATGGGACTGTGGATTCTGGTCCCACCTTGCCTTGGCTTCCAGCTTTTGTTTTGTTTTGTTTTGTTTTGTTTTGTAATTCAGGTGAAACATACCTAACAGGATTAATCACTGTGATTTGCATTTTTCTTCATTTGTTTAGAGGCAGGGTCTCTCACTGCAGCTCAGGCCGGCCTGGTTCTTGCTGCAATCCTTCTGTTGCCTCCGGTGCATTCTGATTGGCATCCGCTAAGCCTGGCTTGATTTAATTTTTTGTTGTTGCTGTTTTCTATTGCGTCTCTAGGTTATTTGTTTATTCACTCTGTATGCATGTGTGAAGCCCTAAGGATGGCATTGGCTGTCTTCCTCGACGCTCTCTGCTTCTTTTTCTGAGGGAGGTCACCGATGTGTATAACTTTTTGCTTGCTTGTCTGTCTGTGTACCATGTGCATTCAGTGCCTACAGGGATGGGAAGGAGGGGTCAGGTGCCCTCAACTGGAGTTACAGACACCTGTGAGCCACCATAAAGGTGCTGGGTGTTGAACCCTCTGCAAGACCAGGTGGTGCTCTCAGCTGCTGAGGCATTTCTCAGGCCCTCGTGTCTGATTTATTTGATCAAAGTTTATGTAAACCGAGACTCCAGTCTACAGCCCTTTGCTTCTTCTCTTCTAGGGACTCCCACCCCCACTCTGTCAAGTCCCAGAATGTTCCTCCACCAAACTGTTGGCAGTCACCCGGGCTCTTTCCTCGCCCTGGCCTGTCCTGGACCTTCTCTCACTGAGGGGACTTTTGTGCCCACACAATCACCAGTCTTCCAGGGTCTTGTGTCAACTCCCTCCCAGAGCCCAGGATGGGAATACTTGCAGATTCCTGGCCCCTGGCCTCACACTGTGGTGTATGCTGGTCCCTGTTCGGGACTTGGGACCACAATGGCCCCAGATTCTCATCTGACTCTGGGGGCTGTGCAGCTGCAGCCCTGCCCTGGCCCTCTCCCCTCAGCTGCCCCTGCAGTGACTCACCTGCAGGCATCTTGTCTCAAAACAAATGTTTGAGAAAGGACCAAATCCAGCAACCGCCTGGAGCCCGATGAGAGGTGGGCTGGGCAGGCATGAACCCCAGCATGTGACTAGGCCACTGAGGACACAAAGCAGAGGCCAATGGCCTGTTTGCTTTCTGGGGCTGACCCCTCTCCTCCTTTCTGGCCGCAATCTGCTGCACTGGATAATGTAGGTTGTGTGTGCTGATATGGGGACAATCTGCAGACTTTTTGCCGACATCAAACATGGGCCACCAGCTGCCCTGTGGGGTCTGCTCTGGCAACAGGCACAGCTCCAGGGGAAGACCAAAAACAAACCCCACATTCTTTTTCTTCTCTCTCTCTCTCTCTCTCTCTCTCTCTCTCTCTCTCTCTCTCTCTCTGTGTGTGTGTTCAAGACAGGGTTTCTCTGTGTGGCCCTGGCTGTTCTGGAACTCCCTGTGTAGACTAGGCTGGCCTGGAACTCAGATATCCTCCCACCTTGCCTCGCAAATGCTGAAATTAAAGGTGTGTGCCACCTTGTTAGGCTCAGTAAATATGAATCTTGTTCACCTCTGATATTTTTCTTTTTAAAAATATGAGTTTTGTTATTTTTGTTTTTGTTTGTTTGTTTTTTTAGGTTTTTCAAGACAGGGTTTCTCTGTGTATCATTGACTGTCCTGGACTCACTTTGTAGACCAGGCTGGCCTTGAACTCGCAGAGATCCTCCCGCCTCTGCCTCCCGAATACTGAGATTAAAGGTGTGTGCCACCATGCCCAGCGAGTTTTTTTATTTTTAATTATGTTCAGCTGTGTGCCTGGTGCCTGCAGAAATCAGAAGTGGGCATTGGATTCCACCGAGCTGTGAGACGCCTGATGTGGTGCTGGGATCTGAACTTGGATCCTCTGTAAGAGTGACTGAAGCTCTGAGCTCCAGAGCCATGTCTCCAGCCCTTACAATTCACCTTTTTATTTTTGTTACAGATGAAATGGTGGGATTGTTCTTGAGGCTTGTTGAAAGTTCTGAAGCCCCAGACTCACCACCCATGGTGAATGAAATCAAGAAAACATCAGCCGGGCGGTGGTGGCACACGCCTTTAATCCCAGCACTTGGGAAGCAGAGGCAGGCGGATCTTTGTGAGTTCGAGGCCAGCCTGGTCTACAAAGTGAGTCCAGTACAGCCAAGGATACACAGAGAAACCCTGTCTCGAAAAACCAAAAAAAAAAAAGAAAGAAAGAAAACATCAAATGAATGAATAGGCAGACAGCATTTGGCGTCCATCACTGGCTTGGGGCTCAGACAACACCTTCACAAGCCCCACTCTAACGCTAGGCTCCAGTCAGCCCCTAAGCCTTGTTTGTTCATCCTGACTCCACAGCAGCACCTCAGGTCCACCTTCCGGACCTCCCATGATCCCATCTCCACTGGTGCTGAGCTTGCACACCCTTCATGAGTCCCTACTGCTCTCTTTCACATCTTCTTGTTTTGTTTATTGTGGTTAAGGTAGACTCTCTGGGGGCTGGGGCTGGCTTAGAACAAGATTCAGATCCTACCACAGTGGAAGACAAAGGATGATGAGATCTAGGGACCATCAAGCCTTCTTCTGGCAGTATCAGGTACTCACACAGGACTGGCAGGTGCTCTGCAGCTGAGGCACCATCCAGCTCCAAGATGCAGAATTTTCAGGAAAGCACAATGGGGAATCTGGTTGTGCTTTGCGTTGCTAGGGCAACCACATTTCAGCTCCAGCGGAGTAACCCATTGCCTAGCCAGGTCTTGATGAAAACAATATGGAGAACCAGAAGGACACCCATAAGCTGCAGGTCACACAACAGTCAGCCTCACTAGGATTCTGTTCTATTGGATGGTGTTGTGTGCTGAGTGTTATAATATAAAATAAGGCAGCGGGGTACCGGGTGGGCCCATGCTAAGGTACCCCTGAGGAATCAGGGCAAGCAACAGGTCTGGTATAAAGGAAGTTTATTAAGAAAGGAAAAGAGTGGAAGTGCACACTTGTAATCCCAGCGCTCGGGAGGGAGAGGCAGGAGGATCTCTGAGTTCGAAGCCAGCCTGGTTTACAAAGTAAGTCCAGTACAGCCAGGGCTACACAGAGAAACCTCGTCTTGAAAAAAGACCAAAAAAAAAAAAAAAAAAGGAAAGGAAAGAAAAGGGGTTAAGGGCAGGGAACAAGGGTAGAGCCATGGGGGCAGATAAGGACAGAAAGAGGAGAGGGAAGCTGGAACAGAGAGAGAGGAAGACAACGAGAGAGAAAGAAGGCCTGAGGATAGAAAGAAGTTGGTACATAGAGAATCGAGAAAAGGGCTGGAGAGATGGCTCAGAGGTTAAGAGCACTGGCTGTTCTTCCAAAGGTCCTGAGTTCAATTCCCAGCAACCACATGGTGGCTCACAACCATCTACATTGAGATCTGGTGCCCGGGCATATATGTAGAGCAAATACTGTATACATAATAAATAAATTAATTAATTAAAAAAAAGAGTCAGCCGGGCGGTGGTGGTGCACGCCTTTAATCCCAGCACTTGAGAGGCAGAGGCAGGCGGATCTTTGCAAGTTCAAGGCCAGCCTGGTCTACAAAGTGAGTCCAGGACAGCCAGGGCTACACAGAGAAACCTTGTCTCGAAAAACCAAAAAAAAAAAAAAAAAGAGTCGAGAAAAGTGGGGTGGCACACACCTGGCGCATCCTGGCAGCAGGTGATAAAGGAAGCATTTACTTGGCCCCCAAAGCTAGGCCAGTGGACCGACTGTAGACTTACACTGGGAGTTAAGTTTGAGGAGCTCTAGTTCTGAGGGAGGACCCCAATTGTACCTCCACTGTGGGCGGGTCTCAAATCCTGAATTTGTTTGTGGTCGTTGTTTGGGACTTGAGACAGTCTCAAGTAGCCCAGGCTGGCTCTGTACTCAACCATGAAGCTAAGGATGACACCTTGAGCTTTGGATCTGCCCATCTCCACCTCCTACTTGCTAGGATGACTGGCATGTCCCCACCCAGCAGGGTGATCCTTGGGTTTCTGCATCACTGGTGTCCCTGGAGCCAGCCAAGCCTGAAGCTGACTCAGCCCAAGGAATTTAACTGCTTCCTGCCCGGTGTCGGCTCTGCCTCTCCTGGCTTCCTGACAGCACCCCTGCAGCCCCAGAGCCAACAGGAATGCTCACGGGTTCTTGGCTTGAGCTACCTGATGCCAGATGCCGAGATCAGCAGGGGAGGTGGACAAAGCCTTAAGCCCCGTAGGGAGGCCCTACCTAACCCTTTGGGAGAGTCAGCAGGAGTGGGGGTGGGACATGGAGGTGAGGAGAGGGAGGCCAGGGCTCAGTTCTCTCTCCAGGAGGACAGCAGGCCATTCTTGGAGAGGGTCTGGAGTGAAAGTCTTGGGTGAGTCAGCGGGTGGAGCTTCTAAAATTCCTGCTCGACACACCACAGGATAGAGTTGCTGAGAACAGCCAGGGGCCTGTGCGTGCAAAAATGCTAAAAACAATATTAGGATATTGAAGTCAGCTGCGCTGTGAAGGACACCACACCGAGGGCCTGCAGGGTTTTCATTCCAGGGACCAGAGGGACTCTGGAGCTCCAGAGGGCCTGGATCATTGGAACAGGAGAGGAAGAAAAATTCCCAAAGAGCAGCTCAGTGTGTCGAGGAGCCCAATAACATCTGCCAGCCTTTGTGCTAAGTGAGGATCCGGTGAAATTGGATTTGGGCTGCTAGAAGCCAAGGAGTGGACAGGGCTGCCCCCACCCTATCCGGCTGCTAATACTGCTGTGGAGATGTTTGCCGTCAAGATAAGAAAAAGAATCGAGGCAAGAGTGAAACAGAAAAGAGGGACCAGCAAGAGGGCTCAGTGGGTAATGGAACTTGCTCCCAAGCCTGAGAATGTGAATTTGATCCACCAGTCTCACATGGTAGAAGAAGAGAACCAACTCCTGCAAGCTGTCCTCCGCCTCCATATATCCTGCATTGGTGTTGTTTCCATAAACACAAATAAAAGGCACCAACCTGCCAGGCGTGGTGGCGCACGCCTTTAATCCCAGCACTTGGGAGGCAGAGGCAGGCGGATCTCTGTGAATTCGAGGCCAGCCTGGTCTACAAAGCGAGTCCAGGACAGCCAGTGTTACACAGAGAAACCCTGTCTCAAAAAAACAAACAAACAAACAACAAAAAAACAAAGCAAAACAAACAAAGAAGAAATGAATTCTCCAAGAGAAATGTTAGTGCAGTGACCTCAGGGACATGGCTTCCAGGACACCATGCAGGCTCAGGGCCCCACACATCCTGTCATGTTTGCACAGAGCCCACTTGCAGTCCTCTAGACTTGTCTCTTTTGTGCTGGGGACAGAGTTTCTGGCATGGTTGACAAACTCCAGGTCACAACACCATCTGTCCACTTATTTGTTTGTTGTCCTGTTGTTTTGAGGCAGGAAAACACTTCCTCACTTCATAGTCCAGGTGAGTCTAGAACTCATGGCATTCTCCTGCCTCAGCTTTCTAGGGGCTGGATCACAGATGTGTGCCGCTGTGCCTGGCTTGCTCCTCCAGACTCTGACTTACAGTGTAGATGCAACTTTCTGTAGAATTTTCTTTCATTATTTGTCTAGGGATCCATGGCTTCAGAAGGTCATATATGTTCAATGAGAAAAAAAATATTTTTTTCAAATATTTTCCATCTATGGGTTCTTGGAACACCCAGGTGTGGAGCCGAGATACTGACAGCCAACTGATTATACCACAGGCCATTGTTCCTCAACACCCACAGCAAGTTTATTTGTTGTACACAAAAGCTGGAAACAATCTAGCAGTCATCCACCCACTGGGAATGGATGACACACCGTGGTATGGTCTTATTACGGAATACTACTTGGCAATGAACGAGAGTAAAATGTTGATATACACAAAAGCACGGAGAGACAGATAGACAGTAGCCAGACTACCTTAAGACCCTGTGTCAGAAAAATAAAATCAAAATGGACATCTAGGTGTGCAGTTCGGTGGTAGAGAGTCGCCTAGCATGTACGAAGCCCGGGGGAGAAGGGTGGGAGGTGGTGTCTACGGGACCTCCTGGAAGCTGTACAGAGTAAGCAGAGGCTAGGTGGCTGATCATAAAAGAAACATGGTCTCTGATATTCTGCAAACCATTAGTCCGAACACCACGTCCGGGTGTCTTGTGAGAGCTCTGAGAATCCGTCCCTTGGCACTTCCTGGTAGCTCCAGAAATCTTTGGGGCTCTGTGTCCCTGTAGACATCTCAATTCTCCGTCTGCCTTGGTTTTTCCTCTGTCTATGTTCCTTCTACTATCTTAAAAAACTCCTTCATGTTGTTGGGGATGTAACTCTGGGCAAGTTCTTTACCACGGAGCCAGCCAGCTCAGATTGTCTGCCTTGTTTTGGGACAGGGTCTTTTATAGCCCATGCCTCAAATACACTATGTAGCAGAGGATGACCTTGAACTCCTGAACCTCCTGCTTCCACCTCCCAGGTGCTTGGGTGACAGACAGCCCTCTGTTTCTCTGCCTGTTAAATGGGAAACGTCACAGGCTGGAGAAGCTGAGTATTCTCGGCTGCCAACCACAGCTCTACAAGATCCTGAAGGTTTTCCTTTGTGGATGGAGAACCAACCCTCTTTGTTAAGGTGTGAGTGGGACACAGGGACTTCCAGAGCAGTCGGGGCCTGTGTCAGTCAAGCTTCTGTACACGCTCCTGCCTAGCCAATCAGAGAGGAGGCTGCTGGCCCACGGTCTGTGATTGGCTTTCTGGGGCCCCGCCCTCAGAGGTTGGTCTCCAGATCGAGCCCCAGGGACAGCGGGTGGGCCTCGTCCCCTGGCCTGAAGCCATCGGGCTTCTTGGTCACAGCAGGGATATCTTCCGGACCCTGGGAGAAAGTGGAGGACATCACACACTCGCCCCAGATGGGGACCCTAGGACCAGGTCGGCTACGTGCAGGGTTGCCCAGGCTAGCCTTGTAGCTGAGGCTCATCCTGCTGCTGCACGCGCTCCACCAAGCCCCAGCTCCAGCTCTATTCCATTCTATTTCTTGAGACAGGGGCTCATTCTATATCCCAGCGTAGCTTCAAACTTGCAGTGATCCTCCTGCCTAGGTGCTGGGGTCACCACCGTGCCTGAGTCAGGTTCATAACCTTATCACTTAATTTTTTGTTATAGGTGTGGGTGTTTTGCCAGCATGTGTGTGTGAGCCTGGTACCTCGGATCCCCGGGAACTGTCCTCTGCAGTCCCAGCCAGCCCCCTTTCTTTCTGTGACTTGACAGGCTCTCATGGACCCAGGCAGGCCTCAAGCCTGCTGTGTAGCACAGGTTGGCCTTGAACTCCTGGCCTGGCACTCCACATTCCTGTCTTTGGTGTCACCTGCTGGAAATCCTCTTCTTTCTTTGTGTCACTCTGGTTTCTTGACCTGGATGACAGCGTCTCCCACTTTCAAGTCATCAGCTCCGCAGTTCCTGGCCTTGGGATCCAGCCCAACTCCACCCCCCCCAACCCCATGTCTTATGTAATTCTGAATTAAGTAATGTTATCTTAAGAATATTCTTCATAAATATCTCTCTAGAGGGGAAACCAGTTTCCCCTGCCACAGGCAGGAAATAATTGTTTAAAAAAACAGATATGATAAAAATAGACAGTGCTCATGTGTGCTGGCCCCTGGGAAAGGGACAGCTTTAACCACGGAGGGAGAGGAATCTGCTTGGCATCTGAGGTCACACCCACCAGGTCCCCACCGCCTTGGCGCCCAGTGACCAGCACTGGATCTGACCTTTACTAGGCTGTCCTCCAGGGTGGCGGCATCCTCCTTTGGAGCCACAGTTGCTGTCTGCCGAGTGAGGTCCCACCACAGCAGTCCGGGGCCCAGGGAGCTGCGCTTGGTGGGGCCTAAGGGGCAAGGAGGACAGGAACTCAGGGTTGGGTGCTCGCCCAGCCCTGATACCAGCCATGGCCGTCCACCCAGTCCATCTCAGCTGTTTCACACCCGTGGTTTTAGTTTTAGGTTATTTTTCTCTTTTGAGACAGGGTCTCCAGCTATAGCCCAGTCCGTACTGGAACTCATAGCAATCCTCCTGCCTCTGCCTCCTGAGTGTTGACATCACAGGGTGGGCACCATCACCTCAGCTGACTCAGAATGTCCAGCATCTAGCCCACTCACTGTTTCAATCCTCATAGGTACAAGTTCAGCAAAAACCTGAGGGTGTCAAATTGCTAAAGCTGAGGAACAAGCCAGGCTGGGGCTGTGGGTCTGTTATCAAAGGACTCAAGCTCAGTGAGCAGAGAGGCCCTGGCATCCACCCCAGAACCGCACAAACCAGCTATGGTGGTGCATGGACTCAGAAGCAGGTGGAAGAGGGGATCCTAAGTTCAAGGTCTAACTCAGCTACATAAGGAATTTGAGGCCAGCCTGGGCTACATGAGACCCTGTTTCAAAAGGAAATCTATGACTAAAAGAGAAGTACAGTGTGTGTTGAGTGTGGTGATGCACACCTGTCATCCACGAACTCATAAGGCCAAGGCAGGAGGATTTTCACGAGTTTGAGGGTCACCCTGAGCTACAGAGTGAGCCCCCCCCCACCTCAAACCCAAGCAAACAGGATTCTATAGAGCCCAAGAGGGTCCCCACGCTGAGATTTTGCTTCAGGACCACGGACAGCGCCGGGCATCAGCCTAGTCAGGAACCTGTATCAGCTCCTGTGTCTGCAAAATAGAACTGGCCTTGTAGACGCTGGGTTCCTCGGGGATGATGCAAATGTGCCAGCTCACAACCCAATGGTAGCCTCTTCCAGCTGTCCCTTTGGGGAGTCGGAGGTGGAGGCAGGAGGATGAACGGCTGACCCCGAGGGAGGACGCTGCACTTACCCGTTAGATAGCTGATGATAGTACCACAAAGCATGGTGGTCAGTGTCCCCAGAGCCCCGTAATAGAGATAGGAGATGGCGTAGAATGTGTCAGCGAGGGCAGGGTGGCCTGTGTCCCTTCCAGAGCTGGGGTGGGAGAGGAGGGCATGAGATGCCTGTTTTCTTTGTCTGTCCAACCCCACCCCCCAGCTATGTCACCGAGCCCTGCTTCAGCCATTCCTCAGATATGGAGATGTGTGCTGTAGCCAGGCCTCCCCTCATTCTGCTGCAGCCTACCACCCACTCCGGCTGCCTACTGATCTTGCAATTAAATGAAACTGAATGCCTTACGGCACACCCTCCATATCTTCACATGAGGAAGTAAGTTCCTAGACGTGCCCCCCGAAGCAGAGGCACACACAGGAAAAGATCAACAAGACCTAACTAAGCTTCAGAAGGCTTCAGATGGGCACTGAGTTTTGCTTAGCGTTTTCCCTTCTTCTTCTGTATTTTTCTTCTCTCTCTCCTCCCTTTTTCTTTTCTTCTTTATTATTATTATTGTGTGCGTGTGTGTGTGTGTGTGTGTGTGTGTGTTTTGAGACAAGGTTTCTCTGTTCTCTGTGTAACAGCCCTGGCTGTCCTGGACTCACTTTGTAAACCAGGTTGGCCTCAAAGGCCTCAAACTCACAGAGATCTGCCTGTCTCTATCTCCCAAGAGCTGGAATTAAAGGTGTGTGCCACCATGCCCGCCTTCTCTGTGTTTTTCTTTTTTTTTTGTTTGTTTTTTTTTTTTGTTTTTCGAGACAGGGTTTCTCTGAATATCTCTGGCTGTCCTGGACTCGCTTTGTAGACCAGGCTGGCCTCGAACTCACAAAGATCCACCTGCCTCTGCCTCCCAAGTGCTGGGATTAAAGGCGTGCGCCACCACCGCCCGGCTTCTCTGTGTTTTTCTTGAGGGAACCCAGGACCTCTCTCATGCTAGGAAAGTGTTCAACCACTGAGATACATCCCAACCCAGGCAGGCCTCTTTTTGAGACAAGGTCTAGCTAGCTAAGTTGTCCAGGAAGGCCTGGAAGTCCTAGCCTCTTCAGGGCTGGAAATTCTGTTCACAACAGCCCCAAACGGGACACCACCCACATGTCCATCAACTGATGAGCAGTTAGTTACACACTTGTGGTATATCCATTCAAAGGAATACTACTCAGCCATGAAAGGGAAGGATATATGTCAATCCCAGATACTCATGGATGAACTTTCAAAACAAGGTGAGACACAAAAGTTCACATATTCTAAGATTTTGTTCATACGAAATTTCCAGTACAGGTAAACCCACAGTCTTAAAAACATAGATCCAGCCGGGCGGTGGTGGCGCACGCCTTTAATCCCAGCACTTGGGAGGCAGAGGCAGGCGGATCACTGTGAGTTCGAGGCCAGCCTGGTCTACAAAGTGAGTCCAGGACAGCCAAGGATACACAGAGAAACCCTGTCTCGAAAAACCAAAAAAAAAAAAAAAAAAAAACATAGATCCTCCCAGAAGTTGGGAGAATTAGAATTTTTAATTTATTATTATAGCCCACATTGTCCTCAACCTTACTCTGTAGCCAAGCATAATCTACTATCGGGCCTGTTGCCTCCATCTCTAAGGTGCTGGGAAGACAGGCTTGCATTACCACACCCAGCTAAATTAAGGTTTGATGGTTAGTTGTGTCACGTGTGAATTATATCCCAATAAAAAATAGAATTAGTGGGGTGTGGTGGCACACGCCTTTAATCCCAG
>CAJQZJ010033979.1:185612-249503 GCA_907164525.1 Lophiomys imhausi | reverse complement strand
GTGGTGGCACACGCCTTTAATCCCAGCACTTGGGAGGCAGAGGCAGGTGGATCTCTGTGAGTTAGAGTTCAGCCTGGTCTATAAAGGGAGTCCAGGACAGCCAGAGCTGTTATACAGAGAAACCCTGTCTCGAAAAACCTATAAAAATCAAATCAAATCAAATCAAAAGTGAGGCAGTTCCTCAGCTTTGGCCCCTCTGTCCTCCCATTAAGCTTGCCTCAACTCCCTGTAGCCTCTGAACCTAAACATGGCCCAAACACCTTTACACAGACTTTGGGTTTTTTTAAGATTTTTCGAGACAGGGTTTCTCTGTGTATCCCGGGCTGTCCTGGACTCACTTTGTAGACCAGGCTGGCCTTGAACTCACAGAGATCTGCCAGCCTCTGCCTCCTGAGTGCTGGGATTAAAGGCGTGTGCCACCACCGCCCGGCTATGCAGGAAATGCTCTTTCCCTGGCTCCCAATCTCCTCTGGTTAACACCTTGACATCATACCCTGGACCCCAACCCCAGGTGGCTCACCTTGGAACCTGGCTGGAGACGTTGGAGGCTCCGGGTGGGCTCAGGAGGACTGAGGCGTTGGTACAGCCGGAGGCCGAGGTGGGCAGCACCCCCATGGTCTGCTCTCCGGGCGGGTACAGTGTGGCCCCCACAGCCACCCACAGGGATACAGCCAAGCCTGCTGCCAGCCCAGAGAGGATGCCCTGGGGGCGTGGTTACTGTAAGGGGCGTGGTTTCTTGGCCACGCCCACAGGCCACACCCCCCCTACTTACTGGCGTGTTGCAGGCCGGAAGCAGCATCCCCAGTGTGAAGGAGCCTAACAGAGGCCCACTGATGACACCCATCACGGTGAAGGAGCCCTGAGAGTCAGGTGAAAAAGGGGTGGGCTTAGCCATCACCTCTCGGTACTCACTTTACCCTACGGAATCCCACTGCAGGCCTTGAGACTGCTCTGTGCCCCAATACCCTCAATCCTGTTTCTCCCTCAAGGCTGATAGACGGATACCGTGATGGGTCTCACATGTGCCCTCCACCTCTCTATGTAGCTAGGGCTGGCCTTGAACCCCTCATCTTCCCGCCTCAGCCTCTGGGACGAAAGGCATTCGCCACCACGTCAAGCCCCCTGCTGCTTGTGTCCCCAGCGGCCTGAGCAATCTCCCTGAGCCTCGGCTAGGACTGGTGTTGGGGGTGCAGGGCAAGTGGGGTTGGGGGGGTCTCACCTGGAGGACACCGCCTCCCAGCAACGAGGACAGGGCAGCCACAGTGAGACAGGCTGAGCCGTAGATGAACGCTGTAGGGGAGGGGGCGGTACAGTCAGCGCGGCATACCACTCTGACCCTGAACCCCAGTCTCCCAAACTCACAGAGCCCTTTAGAGATGAGAACCAGCTTCCGAGGTGCCAGGCCAGGCACCCTCGGCTTGATGAGGTCTTCCACGGTGACGGCTGCCATGGCGTTAATACTGGTGGACGCTGTGCTGCCGGGAGAGAGGCAGACACCATCAGACACCCAGACAGAGTGGTGTGCTCCCTCTGCCTGGGGCGTCCTCCGCACCTGGTGGGTGGGGCCAGAACTTGGCGTCCTCCCATAGGTCCTGACCAGCACCCCCTGGGCTGAGTCAGCGGAGGGGAGAAGGGCAGGGCATTCACCTGAGGGTGCCACTGTAGGCACAGGCCAGGAAGAGCCCAGGGACTCCTGGCAGGTCCTCAAAGATGTCCAACACGAGCAGCGGCATGTACTGTGGGAGACGGGACAAGGATGGTGGCTTCCCGTTTTGTTTTTGGTGTACTGGGCAGGGCCAGCCTCGGCTACATAGTGAGTTGCAGGTCAGCTTGAGCTACATGAGACCCTGTCTCAACCACCCGGGTGTTATTATCTTAAGTGTCCTGCCATCCTGGCCTAGAGTCTCAGTTCTTCTTGATGACCTGGGAGGCGTTTTTGTGATGCTGAGTTGAAATGGTCTCGCCGGCTCACACACCCACTGTGGCCCCTCACCACCTCCCACGATCACCTCCCTGCTCCATTCCCAAGATGTTTGCATAGGCTGGGCTTTCTGGAAGGAATGCTCTTCCAGCCCCCACGCGTGGGTGGGCCAAGGAGGCAGAGTTTGGTTGGTGTGAGCTCACCTGGTCCGGGGCTGAGATGCGGCCTGTGAGGAGGGGGTCGCAGTCTTTGTAGTAGACAAACATGACAATGCCACAGCAAGCCGCGCTGGCCACAATCAGAAAGAGGCCCAGCTGGTTGACAAGTAGGGCCCTGTGGGGTGGGGTGGGGTGAGGTGGCCTTAGGAGTGTGTGGGAGGGTGGCCTGTCCTGGAAGCCTGTGTGTAGCCCCCTCACCCCGCATACTCACAGTTTGGCCTTCCTCTCTGTGCGGCAGGCCACATAGCGCTGTACCTGGGCTTGGTTCACACCATACATGGACAGCCACACCAACGTGCCACCCACTACAAAAGTCCAGAAGGTGTAGCGGCTCCGAGGGTCTAGGTCAAAGCTAAGCAGAGGGTGAGGCAGGCTAGCAACCATGTAAGGTCCCCACCCCAGGTCACCCGTGGCTACTATTCTAAGGGGACATTTGCAGTGAGTTTTGAAGCATGACTAGGAATTTTCTATGATGAGTTTTGTTCCCTTCTGAGACACATGTGTATGGGGACTCAAAAACTATCACCCTGCCAGGCGTGGTGGTGCACGCTTGCTTTTAATCCCAGCACTCAGGAGGCAGAGGCAGGCAAATCTCTGTAAATTCAAGGCCAGCCTGGTCTACAAAGTGAGGCCAGGACAGCCAAGGAAACACAGAGAAACCGTGTCTCAAAAAACCTAAAAAAATACCCCAAAAAATCTATCACCCCATCATGACAGTGCTGGGGAGGCTAAAGGACAGCCTAGCCTGGGCTGCAGAGTGAAGCACCCTCATATCTCACTCCATCAGATTGATCCTGGAATGGTTCTGTGCGAGGCTGAGCACATTCCAGGGGCCTCCCATGAGCATGGTGCCTCGGGCCAGGATCACCCAGAAGCCGACAAGCATTACCACAACCTGGAACACATCTGTCCAGACCACGGCCTTCATACCGCCCTGTGCAAGAGAGTGGACACAGTCACAGGCCCGCCAGGGCTGCTGGGGCAGGGACGAGCAGGGAGGCAGCAGAAGACCTCCAGGTCACCCTGCCTGGCTTCCTGTGGCAAAGGGAGCCAAAGCCCCCTTCTTGAGTTCCCCTGTGTGTAAAATAAGGTTAGCACACCTTCCCATGGTTGGAGGGTTAGGCAAAATAGGGGTGAAAGGATTGCAACGGCCCTGGCCATCAACAAATACTTCAACACCTATTATTATCATTATCCATTTGGTTTTGTTTTAGGCCTGTGTAGCCCAGGCTGGCCTAGAACTGACAAGCCTCCAGCCTGGGCGTCCCTGGTGCTGAGTGCTGCTGTGACAGGAACTGGAAGGCTACATCTGTTCTCACAGACTCTTACTTCTCCCTGCCTTTTCTTGCCATTCACAGCAAGCTAAGCCTGCCGTGCCAAGAAGAGCAAGCACAACACACCAACCCCTCCGGGGTGGCATAGCCAATCAAGGGACCTGGAAAAGAGCAGGCCAGAGCTCAGCCAGCTCCAGCTGAAACCAGTTCATTGCTGGGCAGGAGGCGGGAAATGCAGGCCCAGCTCAGGCACCAGGGAGCCCCTGGGAGGACAAAGTCCAGCAGGGCTGCTGGATCCAGCCGCACCTGACGCTCGCCTGTCTGTTAGTCCTTATGGAGGAGAGGTCATGCGGGCCAGTTGGACAGAGCCAGGGACCCAGGATGGTGTCAGCAGCCATGATCTACTCACCACAGTCGTGTACAAGGTGCAGATGATTCCTGTGGACAGGAGTGACGCCCAGATGTCCAACCCGGTCACTGCAAAACACACCTCCTGTCAGGCCTCCCTCACCCTGCCTGCTCTTGAGGGGTCCAGCCTGGGGTCCCGGCCCCTCCCCGGTCCGCCAGTCACACCTTGGTTCAGGATGAGCGCAGGAGCGTAGATCACGATGCCTGTGTACAACATCTGTGGGTGCGGAGGACAGGACGGAAAGGGCAGGGGAGGGGCCAGAAGGAAGAGGGCGGGGTCATACAGAGGGAGAGGCGGAGCCAGGACACTAGAGGGCGACTTTAGGAGGGATGGGTGGAGCTGCTCGGGAGGTGCGCCTAGGTAGAATGGGGGCGGAGATATGGGTGTGGTTCCAGGAGGCCCCCAAGGACGCTGGTCAGGGGCGGAGCCAGGCAGGATGGGGGCGTGGTGTGTGCCCGGGTTGGGGTGGGCTGTGAGAGTGACTGGTGTGTGTGTGGTTGGGCGCGCAGTCTGCTCACCGTGGCAACCAGGTACTGCAGCGTCCCACAGAGCCGCACCGCTCGGCTGAAGCGCAGCTCTAGGTACTGCAGAGGGAGCCAAGGACTGGAGGTTAAGGGCAAGTGACCCCTCAGCCACCCTCAGTGTTCCTACTCTCTCCCGGGGTTCCCAGCTGAGCTTACGCGGAGTCAGGGCTCAGAGCTCAGAGCTCGCGACCATACTCCTTCCCAGAGTTTCTCTAGTACTGAACCATTAAGGCGTTCAATTTAAAATTGTCACTACCCTTGTTGGACAGTTGCAGGGTGTCCAGTTGCGCCCTCAGATTTAAGGTTGGGAATCTTTCTAGTGAGTCTAAGCTTGCCTGGAGCTTATTGCAATCCTTCTGCCTCAGTTTCCCTAGTGTTGAGACTACGGGCCACCAGCGCCATCCCGTTGTTTTCACTACGGGTGTTGAACGGTTCGGAAATCCTGCCCCCCTGCGCCTCGCTCCAGGCGTTTGAACCGTGTGGAAGAGCGAGCGGATGGGTGGCTGGTCCTGGGCGCATGCAAAGACAGGTGCCAATGGGAGGCCACAGCCCCGAGGCTGCTCCAAGTTGAGGAACCCGGACTCGCTCTTCCTCCTTCCTGGCCCTGCCGGGTGCCCGCGGCATCTTCCCGGAACCTTCCCGCGGGACTCGATCCCCTACCTGGTAGGTGCTGGTGAGGCCCAGGCGGTAGAAGATCGGCAAGAAGAGAAAGGCGGTGAGCAGCGAGTTGAGCAGCTGGCCCACGCACATCCATAGGAACTTGAGGCCATAGCGCGTCGCCTCGGCGGGGACCCCCAGTACCTGCACGGCCGACATGAAGCTGGCGGCCAGCGACAGCCCCACGGGCACCGCCGCCAGCTGCCGGCCCCCGGTGAAGAAGTCGTCGGCGCTACGCTGGCCTCCGCGGGCCAGGCCGACCCACAGCCCGATGCCGGTGGACACCAGCAGCATGGTCGCGAACACGCCGTAGTCCCAGGCGCCAAAGGTGAGCGGAGCTCCGGCCTCCGCGTCCTCCATGGAGACAGGTGACTCGGCGCGGGCAGGATGCGGAGGGCGTCGGGGACTGTCGATCAGTCTGAGTGGCACGGGGTGAGTCCTGGCTGGGCCGTCGGTCCCCTCGCTCCGTGCGCTGCGGATTTATTGGGCTCTCGGGTCAGTGTGGCTCCGCCCCCAGCCTGGGAGGCGGTGCGACCCGCACTCTCTGTCCTGGGGCGAGCGGGCCTGCAGGGAGGGGTGCGGGCATGGGGGCGGGGGCGACACTCGTGTCGTCTCCTGACACTTTCTCCTACATACACGGCTTGTCCTGGGTAGAGTTGTAGACAGACGGGGAGGGCACAAAACCGCGTTGGCACCGCCCTGGGCTTCTGGGTCCCCTAAGGAAAAGCGCGCAACTTGAGTCTCTCCCCCGCGACATCTGCCCTTCTCCGCAGTGTGGAGTCATCCTTGTCCTCCAGATAACCCGGTGGGGGCACCCAGGTCCTCTTAGAGAATTTCTTCTATTTAGGACTCAGTTTCCCCGCTTGAACGGCATTCTGGACCTTGTGTGTGTCCTTCCGTCTGCGGGCGTGTTTGAGCCTCATACAGCTCAGGCTGGCATGGAGTCTTAGCCTTGTCCAGACCTACCAGGCAGGGACCACAGGAATGTGCACCACACTAGGTCTGGCTGTCCTCCCCCCTACCTGCTTTCTCTTCCTTCCTTCCCACTGGTCTCGAAGGTAATCCTCCTGCCTCAGCTTCCCTAGTGCTGGGATGACAAGTGTGGGGCGTCCTGCCTGAAAGCTCATTCACACTTTTTTGGGGCGCCCATTTTTTCTTTAAATCGCTGGTACTTTGGTGAAGAACTGGATCCAGAACATAAGCTCGTTGGCAATGGCTTTCAAGGGACCCAGGACTGGACCCGGGCCCTGGAGGGATGCACAGCTGTCACCATGGGACCCTTTCCTGGTGAACTGGCCGGTTCCGGGGTTTCCAGGTTTGATTTCTTGTAGAGCCAACGCTTTGGGTGGCCTGGAAGGCGAACCTGAGGCACGCGCCCCCTGGTGGCCTCATAAGTTATAGAACAGCTCGAGGGCCTGAGGCAGGGGAACAGGGCGGGTGGCTGCTAGGGGTGCAACTAGGTGGGGCTAGGCGGTTCCCAAGCCTAGGTAGCAGGTTCGAGGGCGCTGGAGGGGATACTGAAGAGGCTGAATTAAGGGCTTTCAGGTTTTCGAAATGCTTCAGAATGAGTAGAGCTAGGCAAGATGACGCGAGCATGAGGCATTATGGAGCCAACCTGGAGGGAGCAGTGAGGAACCGGATAGGAGCAGGACTGCTGGTCCGCAGGGGCAGGCAGGCTTCAGGTGCCTGTGGGGACCGCACTTGCAGTCATGCCCAACAAGGAGCATGTGCTGTGTCCAGTGCTGACACCAGGTAGCATGTGGTTGCCTACCCAAAGTTGTCATAGCTGCCAACTGCTGTCCTCCCCCATAATGGTTTCTGTGTTACCCTGGCTGTCCCGGACTCTGTAGACCAGGCTAGCCCTGTCTCTGATTTCCAATTGCTGGGATCAAAGGCATGACCCTCAGCCGGGCGGTGGTGACGCACGCCTTTAATCCCAGCACTTGGGCGGCAGAGGCAGGCGGATCTTTGTGAGTTCGAGGCCAGCCTGGTCTACAAAGTGAGTCCAGGACAGCCAAGGATACTCAGAGAAACCCTGTCTCGAAAAACCAAAAAAAAAAAAAAAGGCATGACCCTCTAGGTCCAGTCAGTAGATCTTTTGAAATCCCAGGAGGCAGAGGTAGGTGATCCTCCATTAGGCCAGGCTGGCAATGAAAAAAATGTGGGTGAGGCAGCTGCTTGGGAATGCGGGTGCCTGCAGAGGCCAGAGGCATTGGAGGTCCTGCAACAGGAGTTAGAGATGTGGGCTAATACAGGTGCTAGAGACCACCATGGTCCTCTCCAGAGGGCAAGTGACCTTCCATAGCTTCATAACAGAGGACACTGACACACCATTACTTGCCCAGAGAACCCTCCTCGAGCAGGTAGGCTGCTTCAGAGTCAATTGGATGAGAGGGTCTGGTCATTTGTGCTAGGTGGGACTAGACCAGGGCAAGGGGAGCTGCAGAGATGGCTCAGGGACCAAGAGAAAACAGTTGCTCTTGGGCGAGGGGTTTCCAGCACCCATGTAACTTCAGGTCCATCAGCTGCCTTCTTCAGGCCTTCAAAAACTTGAAACACCTGGGCTCACACCTTTAATCCCAGCACTTGGGAAGCAGAAACAGGTGGATCTCTGAGTGCAAGGCCAGCCTGGTCTACAGAGTAAGTTCCAGGACAGCCAGGGCTGCTACACAGAGAAAACCTATCCTGAAAAATCTAAAAAGAAAAACTTGAAATGAGCCAGGCATGGTGGTGCATGCCTTTGATCCCAGCACTTGGAAAGGGAGGCAGAGGCAGGTGGATGTTTGCGAGGCCAGCCTGGTCTACAAAGTGAGTCCAGGACAGCCAGGGATACACAGAGAAACCCTGTCTCAAAAAACAAAAACTTGACACAAACCAACTCTGTTTTGTGATAGGCTTTCTCTTTGTAGCTTGATGGTCTGAACTGAGGAGCTCTGCCTCTCAAGTGCTGGGAATGCTCTTCTCACTCCCATGAAGTGCCTCGGGCGGCCAGAGGCCAAGTTTTCTGAAGTGCAGTACCTTCCTAATCAGTCTCTTCCACACTAGTTTTCTTTTTAGTTTTCGAGATAGG
The DNA here is from genome assembly GCA_907164525.1 of Lophiomys imhausi. Taxonomy (NCBI): domain Eukaryota; kingdom Metazoa; phylum Chordata; class Mammalia; order Rodentia; family Muridae; genus Lophiomys; species Lophiomys imhausi. Next base: position 241,430 of record CAJQZJ010033979.1, on the reverse strand, counting down.
GTTTCTCTGTGTAACAGCCCTGGCTGTCCTGCACACTAGTTTTCCAAAAGAGCAGCAGGACATCTTAGAACAGCAGGCTTGATCCCGACAAACTTCAGCGCCATTCATCTCTGGCCACCAGCAGGGTGAACCCCCCAATGCTGGTGTGGGTACCACTAACTGGTCAAAGGTAGGTCCCCTTCAAAATCCAGCTGGGTACTGGCCACACCTAACTAAAAGGAGCCCTGTGCTCACTCCACCTTCTGTTTCCCCCAGCAACAGCTCCCTGGTGCATCACCTAGCACACTCCCTGGGATCACCTAAAGTGGGAAGCTCGGGGTTCCCCCCCCCCCCCCCACCTCATACCCACCCAGCAGAGGATTAGGGGCAGCAGGATAAAAGGCTCAACTAGGTCCCTGGGCTTGGATTATGTTCATTCCTGGAATTCTCAGGCCTGAGCCAGCACCCTGGAGACTGCAAAATCAGCCAGCCACCTCTCAATGTCACACACAGGGTCAGCCTAAGTCCACACAATCTGCAGTAAGGATGGTTAAAATCACTGGGTACACAGCTTTAGGAGGCAGCCTGAGAGTGGCCATGGGGCCAAGCCTGACAGAGTCACCTGGGACCTCTTCAGGGACACAAGCAAACAAGCAAGGGAGGACTCTCTGGAGCTTTATTCAGTGGATCTCTGGGTCTAGAAGAAAGTGTTGGGCCTCTTGGTGGTGAAGCGCGGCTTGTGCTGGCGCCGCAACACACGGTGGGGCAATGGGAACTTGATCTTGGAGTCCTGTGGGGAGGGAGGGGATGAATGTCCAGGGATTGTCCAGGTGCAACCACCCCCCGCAGCCCTGCGTCAGCCCCCCACTAGGATCACTCACGTGGAACTGCTTGACAGCCGGCCTGCGGCACTTGCCAGCTGCTATCTCTTCCACCTTCATGATTTGGATGGAGTGAGCTCGGGCACGGTGCCGGGCACCCATGTCTCGGTCTGTGGAAAGAGAAGGTCAACCCCAGCCACGCAGGACACCCTCAAAACTGTAGAACCCCCTGATTCACTCTGAGGGGCACTGAACAGCCCACCAAAGGCGACGAAGCCCCTTTTCTGTGGGCACCACTGTTAAAACAGCCACTATACAGGCAGTGGCAGTTCTTGGGTTGGGTGCCAGGTTGGCAGAGGGCCGGAGACTCACAGCACTGTGTGACCGCCCCGGCGGTGGTCAGGTCCCGGTACTCTCGGTACATGTTGTGCGTGCCGCTGCGGGAGTCATAACGCAGCCAGATGCCGAAGTTCTTCACACGCAGGGGGGACTTCTCAAACACCTGCAGGTAGTAGGGAGGCCTGTGAGGTGGGTGCCCTGACTGGTGGTACCCAGGACTGTCATCCTGTGGGGGCCTCAGGTCCCACCTGCCCACAGTACACTATCTCCCCGGATGACTTCTTCATCTTCTTCAGCTGAGACACGAAGTACCAGAATCGGGACTTGGCCACCACATGGTTGGGTGCAAAGATGCGCATTCGGTACAGGGGTGGCGTGTGGCACTTCGGGGTGGGCAGGCAGCGGCCTACTACTTTGTACTCACGAAGCTGAAAGACATGGCAGTAAGGAGACTGTTGAAGTTACGGAGGTAGAGCCTCCCAAAAGCAGGGTGTCCCAAGACGAAACCTTCACTCACCCTACCTACCCTACATACACATTGCTACTCAGTTCCAAAGCTGGGTTCCCACACTCTATCACCTTCCCAGAGTCCAATGGCATCCACTGCAGTATGCACATGGGTTGCCTCAGTTTCTCCAGCCCCAGAGTCTAGTTCATATGCAGGTAAATATGAAAACTACACACTATGCAGGCAGTGATGGCAGATGCCTTTAATCCCAGAGCATGTGGATCTCGGAGGCGGACAGCCTGGTCTATAGAGGGAGTTTAGGGGCTGCAAGTTGAAACTGTGTCTTCGGGCAGGGAAGAAAATGGGAGATGACTCCAGCCTATCTTCTTATCACGAGCCAGGAGGATGGCATCTGTACGCCACCAAATCAGCCAGCTGTATTGCTTCTCACAAGCAAGCCGACCAGAAGGGACACTGTATCAGCAGCAATCCTTCTGCTCAACGGATAATGAGCGACACTACACCTTACATTACGGTTTGCTTGTTCATCAAAAGTGTCAGACAGCCGAGCCTGTCCTAGGATTTGTTATTAGCTAGTGGTGACTCAACTGTGCGGTAGCAGGCTCAGTGTATTCAGGGCTGGGAAGAGGCAGCAATGTTTGCCTGCCAAATGCCCTAAAACATGAGGCAAAGCGACGCCTTTACGTGAGCCTAAATACCCCAGGTTAGCTTCGAGCTTGAAGACGAGCTCTCTCCTTCTCCCGAACTCTAAAGACATCTCAACCATACCCAATAATTCCCTGTTCTTTCTCTGTACACAGGGTACTTTTCTACACTCCTAGAACCTGAGATCCTCCTGCCTCAGCTTCCCAGAGGCTGCTCTCAGTGTGCGCCACAACGGACAGGCAGTGTTTTTTCTTTGTCGGACAGGAGGACCTTGGCATGCAGTCCTGAAGCAGGGTAACACTCCTGCCTCAACTGCTTGCCTTCCTGTGCACCCTGATCTGTCCCGCTACCTCTGCGGCCGCTCAGCACGCGGCGGCCGCCATGTTGGCCGCCGGGAGGGACTGTGCGTAGAGCTTGCCCATGACCTGTGAACACGCCTTGACGGGCACGCACGCCGCCTTCCTGGCGCACACAGCCACCCCGCGAGGTCCCGCCGCCCACGGAGCGCCCGCACCGCATCGCGGCCTCCTTACTGTGCCCGACGCCTTCATGGCGGTCCGTGCTCGTGCGCCGCCACTCACAAAAGGAAGTGTTGCTTTTTGCGCAGGCTCTCACCAGGCATTCTCTGAAGGAAGTCCCGCCCTCCCAACGCCGTGCGTCCATTGGAGGCGGATACTAGCGCTCTAAGAGCTTAGCTTACTTATTGGCTGCAGATCAGTGCGTATAAGTCCCGCCCCTCATCACGGAACGACTACAATTCCCAGGAGGGCTCGCGACAGGCTATTGCAAGTTTCTCCGGGGTCACCACCCAGCGTCTGCGCACGGGGCATGCTGGGAGTGTATACGTAATGACGGTCTCTGATCCACGTTCTTCTTCTTTTTTTTTGGTTTTTCGAGACAGGGTTTCTCTGTGTAGCCCTGGCTGTCCTGGACTCACTTTGTAGACCAGGCTGGCCTTGAACTCACAAAGATCCGCCTGCCTCTGCCTCCCATGTGCTGGGATTAAAGGCGTGCGCCACCACTGCCCGGCTCCACGTTCTTCTTTTTTCTTTCTCTTTCTACATCATCCTTCTGTGTTTCTACCTAAATATCACGCATAATCCATATTTTAAAAAAATTGTTTAGTTACTATTGTAGGTGTGTGAATGTTTTGCCTGCGTGTATATCTGCGTGTCGGCTGCCTGCGGGCCCGGAAGGGGGCGTCGGGTCCCCTGGGGCTAAACTTAAATAGTTTTGACCCGCGATGTGGCCGCTGGGAGTCGAACCCCAGCCAGTGGTCTTCGTTGTGCGTTCTCTCCAGCCTCATCTATGTTTTACCTGTCCTCAATATATTTCACTGTTTTGAGACAGGATTTGTGTCACCCGGACCAGCCTTTATTGTAATTATCCTGCCTCATGTTTGTGATTGTTGGGATGCAGGAGTGTGCCACCCGCCGGCCCACGTAGCTGTTTTCTTCATAGAATTGTTTCAGAGTTGTGTCGCTCTGTCTCTTAACTTTGTCCTTTTCCTGGCCGGGTTCCCTTTCCTTTAGGGAAATGGGCGACAATGTCCGCTGTCGGCCTCCGCTAGCAGCCACTAGGTGGCGCGCGCTTTCCTTCGACTCCGCTGCAGAACCGACTCAGGGCTGCCTCCTGCTAGGTCTCCCACTCCCATTGAGGTCAGGCGCCTACAAGTGTGGAGCCTCAGTTTCCCTAGCCGCACTAACACTGCCCAGTCCATAGGATAGTGTAAGATTTAGAAATCAGGGACTGGAGAGACGGCTCAGTGGTTGAGAGCTGTGACTGCTCTTCCAGAGGACCCGGGTTCAATTCCCAGCACCCACATGGCAGCTCACAAGTGTCTTTTAACTCCAAGCTCTGACACCCTCACATAGACATACATGAAGGCAAAACACCAATGGGCATAAAACTTAAAAATCATAAAATATTTAGGGCTGGAGAGATGGCTCAGTGTTTAAGAGCACTGGCTGCTCTTCCAAAAGACTCAAGTTCAAATCCCAGCACTCACACGGCAGTTCACAACTGTCTGCAATTGCAGGGGCCTGGTGGCACTCGCCTTTAATCCCAGCCAACCGGAGGCAGAGGCAGGCGTATCTCTGTGAGCTCAAGGCCAGCCTGGCCTACAGAGTGAGACCAGGACAGCCAGGGCTACACAGAGAAACCCTGTGTGTGGGGGGGGGAGGGGGAGGATTTAGAAATTGGGCGTTGTGGTGCGTGTCTGAGGTCTTACAAATGGGAAACCGAGGCCGGAGGGTCAGGATGGATGGCCTTGTCTACATAGCATAATCTCATTTTACAACCCCCCTCCTGAAATAAACAGCATATGAACGTAATGGGGTACAATGAGCAGACTAGGACAGGATGCCGCCCTCTGCTGGACACACTGCTCTGTACCTTCGTTCAAGTGGGGTAGACACACTCTGTAAGACACAGGCCAGATCCTAGGGTTCAAGCTATATTCTGATAGGGCACAGAGAAGAGAATGGAGAGACGAGTGCGAAGGAAGAAGTTGGTATCTGCTTCTTCCTAGGCTTGGTAGCCCAAGCCTTAGCCTTGAGCTGGGCCTTGGCGTAAATTCCCAGTCTACAAGGCCACATTCCCAAGCCGCACAGCTGGAAATGTGAATGTGTCTTGTCTCCAGACAGGGTGCTGGAATTTCACCTAGTGTTTTGCATATATCCCTTTTGATCTCTCCTGCATGGTGACCAGGCTCCAGCCTTAACAGACTTCCAACTTCAACTGGCTCCACACTTGGGGGCTATGAAGAATCCCAGCAGGGCCAGGCAGTGGTGGACCACGCCTTTAATCTCAGCACTCAGGAGGCAGAGGCAGGCAGATCTCTGTGAGTTTGAGGCCAGCCTGGTCTACAAAGCAGTCCAGGACAGTCAGAGCTGTTACACAAAGAAACCTTGTTTCGAAAAGCCAAAAATAAATAAATAAATAATCCCAGCAGCCCCACCTGTTGGTGGGACCTTAGGCTTCGTCACACAGGCTGTCAGCATTCTGCGCTACGAGGGCCTCTCACTGGCCTGTCCCCTCTGCCTCTGTCCTATCTGCAGTGTCATAGAAATCTGGGATCTCAGACTACCGGCTTTGATCACTTGACTTCAGTCCCTAGGCCTTTCAGAACTTGGTAGGGTTCTGCACCTGGCCCTCAGCCCTCAGCCCTCAAAATCCTTCAGTCTTACTGACCAATCCCCCTGCGTTTCTCTTGCCTGCAACATGCCTTATGCTCTGAGGAGGGAGCTCAGGGCCCATATGAAAGGGCCACTGCATCCACACAGAACACACCAAGACACCAAATCCTTAGCACAAAGGACATTTATTTACCCCACAGAGACAGGCAGGGTTGGGGTGTGTGTGTGTGTTTATGGGGTGCCTCTGTATCAGTGAAAGCCAGCAGCAGGTATCTCTGTAGGAGTGGGTTTTAAGGAGAAAAGGGTGAGTGGGTAAGTCCTGATTGGACATGTGAGGACCTTGGTTTTTTTATAGCTGAAATTTAGAGTTTTATTCCGGCATATGGAGGTGGTCAAATAGAGCTTGGTGGCTAGCTTTAGGAATGTGATCTAATGGTTTAGAAAGGGAGAGGACACGACCTGCCTGTGCCATGTTTGTAATGCCTGGGCCTGTTAGAGAGCCATTAATTTCTACCTTTTACCTTATTGTTGGATCACTGCCTGTTGGTAAGAGGGCATTGTTCTTCTGGCTACTTGTCAGGCCAGTGAGGGAGGAGGAAGAAAGACTGGGAGGCTCAAGAGTAAAGTATAAAATTTGGTAAGTTTTGGGTTGAGGAGCTGGAAGGAGTAGAAGGTGGTGTTCTCTAGTTGCTTCCTGCTGACTTTGGGACGTCTTTTTTAGGAATCCAAGGAAGCTGGAATGTTGGCAAAGTCTGGGGAGAGCAGGCTATTAAACTTGCTGTCCAGGCTCTGCAGGACCATCTGGAGCTAGCTGCTTTGGAGCTCTCCGTAATGCAGATTCCTCGCCTTTGGCTGGTGAGTTGCTGGAGCATCCTGCCCTTGATTTGAGATAGACTGGGTCACTACAGCGGGACAGATACGTGGTGGGGGTTGGATTTCTTTTGAACACAGATATGTTGAATTAATATGTAAAAGTTGTGGGAGTGGTTCTGAAAAAAAGACTCATAGAAGGGGCATACGAAATCAGCCTACGTGACTTGCCCCTTTGAGATGCACATGGAGAGCCTGTGATCTTGGAACAGGTGTACCTTGGTGGCGGGCATAAGGATGACCAATGAAAAGGCAGCCTGGTGCATAATCAGGGAGAGCATATATAAAGGAAGGGCCGGAAAACTCGAGACAGGCATTTTGCTTGGCATTGCCTTTCAGGTTTGCTCAAAGACTGCAGACAGCGCCCTGATGAATGGTGTGGCCGCCAAAGCCCAAGACCTGTCAGAAACTGTGGAGAGGGGGCAGCAACTGCCAGCTTCGAGGCCTCAAGGATGGAAAAGGCCCAACCACAAGCGAAGGGGTGCCATGGGCTGTGCCTAGCCCAGTGGGCAGTAAAGAAATTGTGGCCTCAAATGACCGCAGGTGCCTGGTGAGCTCAATGCCCGTACTTGCATAGTCCCACTGAAAAATGCTGGCCAGAGACCCGCTGAGTGTCCACCCGAGACAACTAGGGCCAGCTGAGGAGAACAAAGCCTGTCCCATGGAGATTAGTGAGTCCAGGACAGCTAGGGCTTTTACACAGAACCCCCCAAAAATGTTTTTCTGACAGACACATCTACACCTGGCAGCACCCCCAATCAACTTAATAAAAGATGATGGGCATCAAAGAAAAAATTGAGCAAGACAGCCACTGGACAAAACATTGTCCTTGTGTCAACTGCTGACAGCAAGCTGTCTGTCCAGTCTGTGAACAAGCAGGACATTGAAATGTCTGTTGCCCAACATTACAGAGATAAGGTGGGCCAGTCCTTCAAAATCTTGTTTCACAGAAAGGTCTGTATGGTATTCTGGGCCTGTAGGCTAAAGACAGGATGCCCCAATAACAGAGAGACCTCAGGTGACTGCCAGCAACCTCTGTCATTACTATAGCTTTGGAAGCTGCTTGTTCTACACTTCCTACATACTTGGGTGATAATTTAGTTTCCTTCTCAAGTCTATAATGAAGTTGAAGACAAAATAGTTATAGTCTTACAATTAAGCTTAGTTGTTTGGGATTTAAGAAACGTTTTAGGGACTAGAGAGATGTCTCAGTGGTTAAGAGCACTGACTGTTCTTCCAAAGGACCGGGCTCAAATCCCAGCACTGCATGGCAGTTCACACCTGTCTGTAATTGCCAGGGATTGTGGCTCATGCTTTAATCCCAGCACTTGGGAGGTAGAGGCAGGAGGAGTTCAAGACCAGCCTGCTCTACAAAGTGAGTCCAGGACAGCCAGGGCTACACAGAGAAACCCTGTCTCAAAAAAGGAAAGCAAAGCAAAACAAAAACAAACAAACAAAACCAAGAAATGTTTTAGGTCTAAAAAGAGGTTTGTAGGTTGATAAATGCAAGTAAGAATAGAAAAGGAAAGGGGTGTGTAGGGAGTTAGATTAATATAAATTAGATTTAGTAAATATCTAGGTTTCTGATACAGTCTCTTAATCCAGGGCATAAAGATCAACTTGGCTGTGGGCAATTAGCTTATCAGCTTATGGACTAAAACCAAGGATGAAGTCACATGAAACGAGGGGAGTCTCTATGGACTGAAAACAAGGTTGAAGCCAGGTGAAACAAGGAAAGACTTTATGACCTGGTATTGTTTTCAGCTGCTAAGTGGGCAGAGCCCAAATTAAGCTGAAGCAGGTGGAACAAGGAGCGATCCTATTTAAGAACAACTGGATGGAGCCAAGAGAACCGCATGCTAGAGAGCTCCGATGCTAGCAAGTCCTCACACTAGAAAGGACTATGAGTAGTTTGTATCCTCTGATGGAGAAAGTGCTGGTGGACTGACAGCCAGATCTCCCTGAAGCAGAAAGAAGCTGGTGAGCAAAGAAAGCCTCAGCAAGACAGCAAAAGGCCAAGGACTAAACCCTGTGGCTCAGCTTTTGCCTAGAAGGGTTTGACCTGTCCAAACAGTGGCCTAAACAAAACTCTGGCCAGCTTTAAAGACTGAGGCAGAGCGGCAGAGTTGCTGATATAAAGGAAATAAGTTGGCCTACAGACGGCTGAGGTCTCCCAGAGAGAAGAAAGCCTCAAGCCTTTTTCTTTTCTTTCTTTTTTTTTTTTTTTTTTTGGTTTTTCGAGATAGGGTTTCTCCATATAACAGCCCTGGCTTTCCTGGACTCGCTTTGTAGATCAGGCTGGCCTCGAACTCACAGAGATCCACCTGCCTCTGCCTCCCAAGTGCTGGCCTCAAGCCTTATTTAAGGTGAAACTGCCATAGCCAATTTACCCTGACGGATCTACATCGGAGATATTCCGGAAGAAAGACTGCTAAGTGCATTAAAGGGTCTATTCAGAGACTGTGTTCCTGATGACTGAGGACCTGCCCCAGAGAGACAGTATCCTTCTAAAAGGTTATGAAAATAGTTGTAATAGTTATCAATAGGTTTAGTGGGTAGGTCATAGGGGTTGTAGGAATGTGTAGGATTAGTAGTTAAGTAAGTGTTTATATTTATTATAAGTGAATATAGTTATCAATAAATAGTGTTGAATAATTTTTTTTTTTGGTTTTTTCGAGACAGAGTTTCTCTGTGTATTGTTGGCTGTCCTGGACTCACTTTGTAGACCAGGCTGGCCTCGAACTCACAAAGATCCGCCTGCCTCTGCCTCCCAAGTGCTGGGATTAAAGGCGTGCGCCACCACCGCCCGGCTTATGTGTTGAATAATTTTAAAAGGTTGGGTTTCAGGGGTGGGCTGGAAAGATGGCTCAGTGGTTAAGAGCACTGCCTGGTCTTCCAGAGGTGCTGAGTTCAATTTCCCAGCAACCACGTGGATGGCTCACAAACATCTGTAATGAAATGTGATTCCCTCTTCTGGTGTACATGAAAACAGAGCATTCATATACATAAACTAAAAAAATAAATCTTTAAAATAAATAAAAAAAAAGAAAATGAAGCTGGACATGGTGGTACACACTTTTAATTCCAGTACTGTGGAGGGACAGGCAGGTGGATCTCTGTGAGTTCAAGGCCAGCGTGGTCTACATAGTGAGTTCCAGGACAGCCAGGGCTACAGGATATCTCACAGTCCTACAACACAAACACAGCAGCAGAATGAACCAGCAACAGCAGGGAAAGTAGCAGCCTCTTTCTTCTTTAGAGTATCTCTGTTCCCAGACAGTAAACCCTGTCTTGAAAAACCTAAAAAAAAAAAAAGAAAAAAGAAAAAAAGAAGTGATTTATGTACAGAACTCCAACTGAACAAGACAGGTATAGATAATGGGATACTTTCTTCAAGGTTGCTAGATACAAATGGGCTGGACATTGTAGATCTAATTCCTATTTTCTAGATCTCATAAATGTTCTTATTGTAAATAGTTTAATTTTTTTTTTTGTTTTTCGAGACAGGGTTTCTCTGTGTATCCTTGGCTGCTCTGGACTCACTTTGTAGACCAGGTTGGTCTCGAACTCACAGAGATCCACCTGCCTCTGCTCCCGAGTGCTGGGATTAAAGGCGTGCGCCACCACGCCCGGCTTGTTTAATATTTTTAAAAAGCCATTTTTTTCACTAAAAGGGGTAAAACTGTTAAGAGTTTTTGTTTCTTTTTTTTTTTAAGATTTATTTATTATGTATACAGTGTTCTGTCTGCAGGTATATCTGCAGGCCAGAAGAGGGCACCAGATTTCATTATGGATGGTTGTGAGCCACTATGTGGTTGCTGGGAATTGAGCTCATGACCTCTGGAAGAGCAGCCAGTGCTCTTAACCGCTGAGCCATCTCTCCAGCCCCCGAGTTTTTGTTTCTTAAAACACCCAGTTATGTTATGAGAATATTTTTGTTATAATCCCAGGTATGGGATGTGGAGCTGCTTCAGTTTGTCCACAGCTGTTAACTATAATTGCCTCTGGTGCTCTACAGGGGTGTGGTTTAGCTAGCTGCCGAAAGTTTAATTCTGAGGACTCTGGAGAGGGCCAAAAGTGCCAGAGCTGGGAGAGGGACTGGTGATGCTCTGAAGAAGAAAGAGGCTGGTCCTCTCCCCACTGTTGCTTCCCCACGAAGTTGCTGGTTCATTCTGCTGCTGTGTTTGTGTTTCTGGACTGCTGGACATCCTGACAACTGAGATTGGTATTTCCCCAAAGAAACTGACGACCCTCTTCATCAGGAAGCAGCTCAAAGATAACTACGTCCCTTTCCCCTCTAACCCTCTTTGTCTCCTATCTAGTGTTTGGGGGTTGAAAGGGAGGTAGAGATTTAATAACCATAAAATAAAAAGACAGTTACTACATACAAAAATCTACCTACTACATGGCCCTAGTATCTAGGAGGAACATGAAGTGACCTGATACAAGAAGTGAGACCCCAGGCTGTTGAAGGAAATTTTAATATTTATAATTGATACTTATGATTATTAGGGTGACAGAGTTATCCCTTAGCTTACTTATGAATAATCACAGACACCTGATGGATTTCCTTATGCCTTAACCTGAATTGTGTAATCTAAGCCCATCTAAGCTAGTTTTTACTGCTATTCCCCTAGTAAAACCCCAATATATACATATTCTCCTTGGACTGCTATTCTCCATGTTGTGCCGATGTTCCAGGCCACATGGAGTAAAGTTCTACCATCTAACCGATGGCGTGTCTCCTTTTGCTCCTCTTTGTTCCTCACTCCTGTGATCCTCTGTGCTCCAAAAGCCCACCAACCTTTTCCCCACCACCCCACCTACCTCCCTTCTGTCTCAGGCCCCATAGAGGGCGATCACCACATAAGGGGGTTCTCAGGGAAAAGTGAGTGTGCTGCCTGCCCAACTCTCCAGCCTCCACTCTGTGTGGAGGACCACCTGTGTTCCTAGTGTCAAGGAGGTAGGTGGAAGAGTGGCTTGCCAAACTCAAACTCATTAGTTTTCTCTCTCTCTGCCTCTCTTGATTTTGTTTTTTTGCGACAGTTTCTCTGTGTACTCCTGGCTGTCCTGGACTCATTTTGTAGACCTGGCGCCGGGCTTGAAATCACAGAGATCTGCCTCCCTCTGCCTCCTGAGTGCTGGGATTAAAGGCCTGGGCCTCCATGCCTGGCTCTCATAGCTTCTCTTAAGCCATGTTTGTGTCCCTCCATTGACCCTTGATGGCGATAAACCCTGTCTGAAACCCATCCTTTTTAATTATTCAATAATTATTTATTAATAACTATAATCACTTATAAACATTCCCTTAACTACTAATCCCACGAATGCCTACAACCCCTAAGACCTAACCACTAAACCTATTGATAACTATTACAACTATTTTCATAACCTTTTAGAAGGATACAGTCTCTGGGGCAGGTCCTCAGTCGCCAGGAACACAGTCTCTGGGGTAGCAGTCTTTCTTCTGGAATATCTCAGATGTAGATCCGTCAGGGTAAATTGGCTATGGCGACTTAACCTTAAATAAGGCTTGAGGCTTCTCCCTGGGATACCTCAGTGTCTGCAGGCCAACTTATTTCCTTTGTATCAGCAACTCTGTCGCTCTGCCTCAGTCTTTAAAGCTGGCCACAGTTCCATTCAGGCCACTGTTCAGACAGGTCAAACCCCTCTAGCAAAAGCTGAGCCACAGGGTTTAGTCCTTGGCCTTTTGCTGTCTTGCTGAGGCTTTATCTGTTCACCAGCTTCTTTCTGCTTCAGGGAGATCTGGCCACCAGTCCACCAGCACTTTCTCCATCAGAGGATACAAACTACTCGTTGTCCTTTCTAGTGTGAGGACTCTAGCATCAGAGCTCTCTAGCATGGGGTCCCCTGGGCTCCATCCACTTGTCCTTAAATAGGATCTCTCCTTGTCTCACCTGCTTCAGCTTAATCTGCCCACTTAGCAGCTGAAAACAATGCCAGGCCATAAACCTTGTTTTTACTCCATAGAGACTCCCCTCCTTTCACTTGACTTCATCCTTGTTTTTAGTCCACAAGCTGATAAGCTAATTGCTCACAGCCAAGTTGATCTTCATGCCCCAGATTAAGAGACTGTATCAGAAACCCCCAGATATTTACTAAATGTAATTTATATTAATCTATCTTCCCTTACACTTGTCTGTTGCCTGAAATGTGCCATTCATTTCCTTTCTGTGAAGCCTCGATTGTGGTGAGCCGAAACCCTAAGATGGCGCCTGGCTTATTGCCAGAAAGCTCAAGCTTAGCTGTAAACAAGCCTTAGTTGGTAGCAGCTGCCTAGCCCGGTGTGCTTCCTCCTTCTGTGAGCCTATCTTGGATCGCTAGGTGGCATGATCTGATTGGGTTTGAGTAGGCATATAAGGGCTTGGGGGAGGAGAAGCGGAGACACAAGCAGAGACACAAGCAAGGATTCGGAAGACTGTTTTCAAGGGACCTGAATAAACTGCTTGAGAAGAGCTTTTGCGAGTTGCGTCGTCCTTGCTGTCGAGGTCGACGCGACACTCGATGTGCTCATAGTGCTCATGGGAATCACAGTGCTCTTGGGTCTCGGGGTTCATGTCATTCTTGTGATCACAGGGATCACGGTGTTCTTGTTTTCTTTAACATTTACCATTGATCAGTTAGATTCCTATTCATTCTGAAGCCTAGGCTGGGTCCTTGGTCCATTCCAGCCCCCCTCATCCTACCATGGATCTGGAGGTTCTTGGCCACCTGTGGCCGGTCTCAGCTCCTCTGTAGCCCCCACTCTGTTATGTAAACTTTCAACTCTGCGTGCCCACTCTAACATCTCCAGGTGTTAAACATCTATTAACTGTGAGGCCCACAGAGGGAAAGAGTGATGGCAAGGGCTGTGGTGGGACTCACCTGTCACACAAGGCAAGGCTCCAATCCAGAGAGAGTCGGCCTGAGCTACAGGAAACATTGCTACAAACAAAACAAAACCAACAGCAAAGAAGGCAGTGGGATGACTCTGCTGGGAAAGGCACTTGCCACCAAGCCTGAGGACCTGAATCGGACCACTGGGTCCCATAAATTGGTGGAAGAAGAGAACTTCTAAAAGTTGTGCTCTGTCACAAACATGCATGTGCATGCTTACACACACACACACACACACACACACACACACACACACACACAGAGTATATTTAATGCAGTGTGGTATCTCAGCCACTCAGGAGACTGAGGCAAGAGGATTGCAATATGAGGCCAAGCTGGAACCTGGATACCAAGTCACACCTCTTGCCCAAAGTTTTCAGTTTAGATTGAGGTTCTGAAAAGGCTTCTGCAGAGTCTAAGATATCACAAAGTTTACTCTTGTCAAAACATTCCTAAATAGAGGGCTGGAGAGATGACTCAATGGTTAAGAACACTTGCTGCTCTTCCAGAGGTCCTGAGTTCAATTCCCAACAACCACATGGCTGCTTAGACCTATCTGTAAAGGGATCTGCTGCCCTCTTCTGTCATGAAGGCATGCATACATGCAAATAGAGCACTCATGTAAATTATAATGAATAAATCTTTAAAAATAGAAAAACCTCATCTATGCTTGTGAATTTGTAAAAAATAAATAATAAAATTCTTTTTTTAATCCTAAATAAAGCCGGGTGGTGGCAGCACATGCCTTTAGTCCCAACACTTCGTTGGCAGAGGCAGGTGGATCTCTACTTTGTGAGTTCCAGGACAGCATGGACCATGTATAGAGACCCTGTTCTGAACCCCCCTCCAAAAAAAAAAAAAAAAAAAAAAAGAAAACCCACAACAAAGGAAAACAAAACGACTGAGTCCTGTTGACTGATGACTGTCCCGCACAGTAATTTGTATGTAACTCGATCACTTAACAGGAACCCGGGAGTGCCTTGGACAACCATCATTCAAGGACGCAGCGGAAATAAAGGGGCGTGGGGAGGAGGGAGAAGGAAGACCTGTTTGGGCAGTTGGGGAGAGAGAGGCATCCTATTGGTGCAGACTGTAGAGGGCGTGGCCTTGGGCTGGGACTTGCTGAGTGATTCCCGCAGCGGACTGCAATGCTGGTAGCTTGGAACTGGAAAAGCCTAACATGGGATGCCGGGACTCCAGGGTTATTGGGAGAAATGGAGAAGGCTGTGGTCGCTGTCAGAGCGATGGCAATTGCTCAACGGGACTCAGCTTGGTGTCCCACATCTGCCAGCCCATCTTTGGGAGATGGAGACAGGAAGACTGTACATTCCAAGGGAACCTGGTTTATGTCTGCAGAAAGCCCTCTAGCAATGGGCTGGTGGACTAGCTTAGGGGTAGCTGGTCGCGTGGAGGCAGAGACCTGTACCCTGTAGTGGAGAGGGATGTCTGGCTAAACTGCTTGGGGGTGTTGCAGACAGAATGACTGCTCCAAGGGTTCACAGTTTCCTCTACCAGCCTCCCCCATCTCCAGGGGGACCAGAAGGCTGACCCATTAGCTGACTGGACCTAGGTGTGGACAGAGGTGAGGGATATGTCCTGAATCCCAAAATATAGTATTTTGGAACCAATCAGTGATTTATCTTCTTTCTAGGAGCCTTGCACTCCACTCCCCACGCCTGGACTCCCAACCTCAGGGACAGAAAAACTCAAGGAAGCGAGTTTTTTGAGTGTTTTGCAGAACACTTAAGTCATTGGTCCTCAAACCCTTAATGGGGAACCTTTCCCCAGCTGACTCATGGCACAGATGTACTGGAGACCAGATAATATTAACAGTCACTACACGTGTGATGGTGCAGGCCTGTCAGGCTCAAACTGAGGCAGGAGAATTGTCAGTTTGAGGCCTCTGTGGAATACAGTGGGAGATGGAAGAAGGAGAATGGGAGAGCCTTAGGCAGCTGGAAGAGTGCAAACCAGCCAAGGACTCCTGGGTTCAAATCCCAAGGGACTTTGTGAACATGCACAAAAAGGCTGAACAAATGGGCTGCTAGGTCCGTTCTGCAGAGCTCCCAAGTGTCCCCTCCTCAGAACAGAACCCAGACAGCACAGACTTGGTCCTTAGCAATGCTCTAGATCTCTGGTGTTTTGGTAGGATCTCACTATGTAGCCCCGGCAGGCCGGACACTTTCTATGGAGACCAGGCTGACCACATACAGAAGTCTGCCTGCCTCTGCCCTCCATGTGCTGGGATTAAAGGTGTGCCAACATAGCCGGGCGTTGGTGGCGCACGCCTTTAATCCCAGCACTTGGGAGGCAGAGGCAGGCGGATCTTTGTGAGTTCAAGGCCAGCCTGGTCTACAAAGTGAGTCCAGGACAGCCAAGGATACACAGAGAAACCCTGTCTCGAAAAACCAAAAAAAAAAAAGGTGTGCCAACATGCCTGTCTCTTTTTGCTTTTAAAGATTTCTTAGTGTTTTAGTGTGTACACACTTGCATGCACCCATGGAGGCCAGAGGAGGGGGTCAGATCCCTTGGAGAGG
This sequence comes from Lophiomys imhausi, assembly GCA_907164525.1. NCBI lineage: Eukaryota > Metazoa > Chordata > Mammalia > Rodentia > Muridae > Lophiomys > Lophiomys imhausi. Next base: position 225,736 of record CAJQZJ010033979.1, on the reverse strand, counting down.
GAATTCCAGGCACCTGAGACCTGTGCTGTGGATGTTGGGAACGGAACTTGGGTCACCCACAAGAACAGTTAAGAGTTTTTAAAAGGGGACTGGAGAGATAGCTCAGTGGTTAAGAGCACTGCCTGCTCTTCCAGAGGACCTGAGTTCAATTCCTGGCAAGATGCCCTCTTCTGACATGCAGGTGTACATGCAGATACAGCACTCAAATACATTGAAATAAATAAATAAATCTTTTTTAAAAAGCTGAGTCATCCTTGTAGTCCCTTATGTTTGTTTTGAAGGACTACCCCAGGCTGGCCTGGGACTTATTCTATATTCCAGCTTAGCTCTGAACTCCCTATGTACTGGGAATTCTTCCACTTATTCTGAGAGGAATAAAAGAACTCCAGACTGTTCTGGGGCTTGCTCTGTAGCCTGGGGGAGCCTCAGACTGTCCACAGTCATCCTACTTCAGTCTTCTGTGATGAGTCTGTGATGACTGAACACATCGCCAAGCCCATTCACTTGATCTTAGCCATAAGGCCAAGCATGAGTCAAGTCCAGTGCTGTTTCCGTTATATCAACAGAGGAAATCTCAAACCACCAGACTTTGCAGACTGACCAGGCAAGGGGGAGGAGTCAGGATACGGGAAGGATACTGGTGACAAAAAGACAGGGAAATTGGTATCCAGAAACCGAGCTCAGACTGTGGCATGAGGCCGAGGCTGTTGCTACACACTGATCAAGGAGGAAGTTGGCTTGGAGAAGTCCCAGACAGAACATCAGTCACAGCAAGTCTGATTGTGCTTCCTAATGCTTCACACCAGTTCTGATTTACCTTTTGCTTTTTTTTTTCCTTTTGGTTTTTCAAGACAGGGTTTCTCTGTGTAGCCCTGGCTCTCCTGGACTCGCTTTGTAGACCAGGCTGGCCTCGAACTCACAGAGATCTTCCTACCTGTCTCTAGAAGGCTGAGGCGAAAGCTGAGCAGTTTTGTCTTTTTTTTTTTTTTTTTTTTTGTTTTTGGGTTTTTCGAGACAGGGTTTCTCTGAATATCTCTGGCTGTCCTGGACTCGCTTTGTAGACCAGGCTGGCCTCGAACTCACAAAGATCCGCCTGCCTCTGCCTCCCAAGTGCTGGGATTAAAGGCGTGCGCCACCACCGCCCGGCTTCTGTTTTGTCTTTTTTAAATTGTTTCTTTTTGATACATGGTCTGGTGTAGCCCAGGCTGGCCTCATATTGGCTAGGTAGCTGAGGCTGACTGTGAACTTCTGATCCTCCTGCCTCAGCCTCCTTGGAAATCCTGAAGCACCTGGCTGGTTTTACTTGCTTACTCTGGAGATAGGGGGCTCACTTTTGAAGGGCTCCTGCTGGCCCCTCTTGGGATAGACAGTTTAAATAGTTAACGTGGAATGGCCATTAAAGATGTAATTTTGGGGTGAGAATGTTCCAGAATGTCTGGAACCACGTAAGCAGTCTCCAGATGCAGCCCAAGTGGATCCCAAGCTGTAGGCTGTCCCAACGTGTGGGGAACAGTGGACACAGGAGGATGGCTAGCTCGAGGGCCATCTAGAGGCAAACTTACTTGGGGTCAGATGGGTTCTAACACTAACAGGTCTCCTTATGTCACCTCTCCAAAAAAACCAAAAACAAAAACAAAAAAAAGTCTTTCTACAAAATGACAGGACCAGTGCTCACCTGCCCTAAATACCTCGCAAACTGTCACCTCTATCTCCCTTGGTCCTGACCCACGAACACACACCTAGCACTTAGCTAACTGCTACAAGTCCCTCAAAGCCCACTCTGTCGGAATCCTAACTTAGAAAGCTCACAGTACTGTATGCTCGGGTTCTGTGTTGAACCACTGTAATGGGATGAGTTTTCGGGGTGGCAGAAATGCAAAAAGTGTCGCTGAATGAATGAACGAATGAATGAAAGAAAAGCTGGGAATGAACGAACGAATGAATGAATCAAAAGCTGGGAATGGGTGACAAACCCTTGGTACAGGGACAGTCTCAGCCCTCTAAGTTCCCCCAAGGCCTAGAGGGCATTGATAGGGTGGAGGGGAGGGGGCGCTTCCGGCCAGGGTCTCCGCAGCTTCCGGTAAGTTCTTGAAGGGGCGTGGCCGACGGAGGCGGGGCGCTCAGAGCGTCGGGGCGGTGCGAAGATGGCGGCCGTGATGGCGGCGCCCAAGGCTGCGGAGGCGCCGAGCTCGCTGCTGTTGCTGGTGGTGGGTGGCGAGTGCAGCTGTCCCGGGCTGCTGGCCTACGTCCTGGAGGAGCTGGAACGAGGTTGGTCCCCGCGGAGGGCCGGGGGGCGAGGGCGGCGGGGCGTGGCGTCCGGGGCTGAGGGTTCCGGCGCGCGGCGGGCCGGGATCCGGGTGCGGTGCGGGGTCCCCCAACGCAACGTTCCGGACGCAGCCTGCGGTCCTGGCGGGCGTAGGGGTCGGCAAGTGCTGGGGGTCGCCGGGACAAATTGCAGCGGCGTGGGTCACTCTGTCCGGGTAGGGCGCGGCGCGGCGCGGCGCCTGGGCTCCGCCTGGAGCATGGCAGATGGGGCCTGGGATTCCGGGGGTACACGGTTGGGGGAGCGGCCTGGGGCCCGGGTGGGCGCGGTGTCTCGGGCTTCGGGGTTCCGGCGGGGTGCGGTCTTCTTCCTCTGGCCCCGCCCCTCGCCTGGCTCGCATGTTCCCTCGGCGCCCCGGGGCCTGCTTTTCCCTGCTGCTAATTGGCGCGTGGGTGGCGCTGCCACGCCGGGGATGCTTGGCACTAGGGGAGCTGACTCAGGCGCACCTGCCACATTGGGGTATCGGGCGGGGCTGCATCGCCTGCAACGGGGTAGCGAAGGCGATGCATTTGTCGGTCACCTCTGCAGTGGAGAGGTGAGGCCGGAGCAGCACTGCTAGTTCCAATGCAGCATTCTCAATAACAAGTCCTGGGGTTCAGTCCGTTGCCTGGCATGCTCAACCCTGGGCTTCACCCCCAGATCCTTCACCTGTCATCTCAGCACCTCTGAGTTGGAGGCAGGATAAGGGGCTTGTCCTTAACTTCATAGGACGTTTGCACCCAGCCTTGACTACATGAGACCTTTGTCTCAAAAAATAAGATCCCCAGAAGAGCATAGAATGTCCATCCAGGTGCATACTCTGCAAAGTGTCCCTGAGCCTAAGTGTGGCAGGCTGAGCACACAGGCTGGGAAAAATGACAAGCAAGGCTCCTTGCCTTCCGAGGAATGGTGGTGTTGCTGTGGAGGAGGACCCAAAGCAAGCTAGACTTCTGTGGTGCTAGGGAGCTCCAGGACCCGAAGGCCTAGTGCAGCGGTTCTCAACCTGTGGGTCACGACCCTTTCACAGAGGTGGCATATCATATTTACAGTTTGTAACAGCAAAATTACAGTTATGAAGTATCAACGAAAATAACTTTATGGTTGGGCGTCACCATAACATTAGGAACTATATTAAACTTACCCAGCATTAGGAGGGTTGAGAACCACTGGCTGGACAGTGAGGAACCCTACACGTTGTGGAATAGCCCAAGAGAGCCAGGTGTGTGCATACTTGTGATCTCAACACTTTGGAATCTGAGGCAGGAGGCCTGCTGTGCAAGCCATCATAAGCTAGTGTGAGACTGCTACCCCACATCCAGTGACTGAGATGGCTGAGTAGGTAATGTGCTGAGAACCATCGCCTCTCGTCAGAGCTGGGTTTAGTGTATGTGCCTGTAATCCCAGCTCTGGAGAGGCAAGGACAGGGCAGTCCTGAGCACGCCCGGCCAGCCAGCCTCACGTAGTTGACGACCTGAAGGATCAGAGAGGGCTCTGTCCCTGAACATAAGATGCAGAGGGAGACACTGAGTGTTGACCTCTGGCCTCCACATACACATGCATGCTTACATGTGCATGCACACACATAGGTACACATGTGTGCATAGTGAGAATTCTATTTTTGGTTTCTTTAAAAAACAAATAATGTGGGCTGGAGAGATGGCTCAGAGGTTAAGAGCACTGGCTGTTCTTCCAAAGGTCCTGAGTTCAATTCCCAGCAACCACATGGTGGCTCACAGCCATCTACATTGAGATCTGCTGCCCGGGCATATATGTAGAGCAAATACAGTATACATAATAAATAAATAAATAAATAAATAAATAAATGTTTAAAAAAAAAACCAAATAATGTTTTTATTTTACTCCCATGTGTGGGGTTATGGGGCTGCTTCACAGCTTCTGTGATTTTCCTCGTGTTCTAGCAGAGGCATGGTTTTACCAGCTGCAGATAGTTTCTGCAATTGTATGATGTTTGGAATTCTGGGGACTTTTCAGAGGGTGTATAAATGCTAGGGCCCCAGGGGAGGGGTTAGTAGTTGTTGGTTTTTAGGGGGATTTGTTGTTAGTAGTCATGCTCACAGAAGAAACAAGAGGAAAGGAATTAGATTCAAGGATCTCTGTCTTCCCTTCTATCCTTGTTTCTCTCCTATCTAGTAATGGGGTGGGGAATGCGGAGGGGGAAGGATGGGAAAAAAAAGAACCCATCACATAACTAAGGTCAGCTTAGTTAAGGTGCACAGAGAAATTCCCCCAAAAGTTCAGGATCCTAACAAGAAATTGGAGAGATGGAGCAGGTGGCCAGCCAGGGACTGGTCATCTTGTTGGCCAGGCTTTCAAGTCAGCGAAGTGCTGAGGCCTTCCTGAATCCCTGGACTCTGCCTCCTCAGGATCTAAGCTGTGGGAGCCAGGTGGAAGGGAGGGCTCTGGAGCTGAGCTGTGTCTCCTGCTGCCTGCAGGTGTTCGCTCGTGGGAAGATGTGGACCCCGCTGTCTGCAGCCTGGATGAGCAGCTCAAGGCCTTTGTGTCCCGGCACTCGGCCACCTTCTCCAGTATTGTGAAAGGTGACTTGTCACCCTCTCTCCTCCCTAGGTGTTCCTGCCCACTCCCCATACACAAAGCTGCTGAGTGACAGCTGTGTGCTGGGCATGGGGAGGGTCACCACCGAGGCCTTTGCAGCGGTGCCTCTGACTGTAGGTACAGCCTCAGTTTTGGGCAGTAGAAGCTGGGCATACGCTCCATCCCTGTTTACAGAGGGGCCCTTGGAGCTGAGAACCTGCAGGTTTCTCTCAGCCAATAGGGAAGCAGAGATGGGGTGCAGGGCAAGCTCAATGGGGGACCCCAGGGTGGCCAGAGCAGCCACTGACCACTTCATGGGTATTACTTGTAGCTGGGCCATGGCCAGCGGGTTGAGTCACCAGCTCCAGCTGCAGGAGGGGAAGGAAGTGTCTGTCTAGTTGTCCCTTTGGGTCACAGTGGCTTCCTGATCCCTGTTGGGGTGGAGAAAACGATGGAAATGCCATACAGTTTGACCTACTACTGTGTACCACAGCCCCTCTGAAAGCCCCTTCTGGGCAGTCACATGTTCTCTGGCCCAGTTTGCTGGAGCCCTGGAGCAGCTTTGCCGGGAGGGACTGCCGTGGCCCTGCCTGCTGTGCGTGCCTCCTCCAGGAGGGACTGCCAGTGGCCCTGCCTGCTGTGCGTGCCTCCTCTGGGAGGGACTGCCGTGGCTCTGCCTGCTGTGCGTGCCTCCTGGTACCAGCACTGAGCCTGAGCTCTGCTGTTGCTGCAGGCCAGGCGGCCAGCCCAGCACCTCAGGCTGCTTGTCTCAGTTGTCGCTGCTTGAGGCCTCAGGGCACCTGTGGGTTTCCAATTGTTCTCATCTTTGCTCACAGCTCTACCCTGTGCCTGTGTGGGTTCTGAGGGTCCCCTCTCTACCCTGTGCCTGTGTGGGTTCTGAGTGTCCCCTGGTGGCAGGATTTGGCATCAGGCAGCCTGATCCTGAGTTGGGGCCTGATCTGTAATCCCACAGGCCAGCGGAGCCTGCATCACCGTGGAGAGACCCTGGAGACACTGGTCCTGCTGAACCCCTCAGACAGGTCCCTGTGCGATGAGGTAGGAGCAGGTGCCCCTGGGACCCACTTTGTCCCATCCTGTCCCAGCAATGTGCTTGACAATTCAACCTCTGTCCTCTCTTGTAAGGGTGGGGTCAGAAGGCTGCACCATAGTGGGAAGAAGATGTGCTGTTCTAGCTGGAGGCAGTAGGAACCTAAGTGAGGCTGTGGTTTGCCCCGCCCTGTTGCATGACCCAGGAGCTGTCCTAGGTGGCTAGTAGTCTTGGCTTTGGCCAGGCTGCACCTTCCTCCCAGCCTTAAGACAGCTGAGCTGGAGAGATGGCTCTTCCATAGGACCCAGGTTCAAATTCAGCACCCACATGGCAGTTCACAGCTGTTTGTAATTACCTGGCATGGTGGCACACACTAATCCCAGCACTCGGGAGGCAGAGGCAGGTGGATTTCTGTGAGTTCAATGCTAGCCTGGTCTATAGAGTAAGTCCAGGACAGCCAGGGATATGCAAAGAAACCCTATCACAAAAAATTAAAAAAATAAATAAAGAAAAGACAGCAGAGGGTTAGGGTAGCAGAGGGCCAAACAGCCCTGGGGCTCCCTACTGCATGCCACAAGTGATCTGAGAATGTTGTTATAGGTCTGTTGTCCACCAGGAGGAGCCTAGGCTGTGCTTTCCTAGAGGAACCTTTCCTAAAAAAAAAAAAAAAAAAAGCTGTACGTGGTGGTGCACGCCTTTAATCCCAGCACTCAAGAGGCAGAGGCAGGTGAATCTCTGTGAGTTCGAGGTCTGTCCGGTCTACAAAGTGAGTCCAGGACAGCCAGGGCTGTGTAACAACACAGAGAAATCCTGTCTTGGAAAAAAAAAAAAAGGAGAGAGAGAGAGAGAAAAGCTAGGTGAGTGTCATGCTGGAGGAGCCAGAGTGAACCGAGGCAGGCAGATGTCGGCTGTCGAGGGGAGGGAGAGGTGTGGGATAGTGGAGGAACGTGGTGCACAGGCTGCTTTCCCTCCAGCTTCCCAGGTGCCTCCGCAGCGGGAGGCACAGTGAGTTCAGAGCTGGGGCTTGGCCCAGCCTGCTCATGAGATGCTCACCTCACCCACAGCTCAGGAACCTCCTGATGGACTCCGCCCCTCACAAACTGCTGGTGCTGGCAGGACCCTGCCTGGAGGAGACTGGGGAGCTGCTGCTGCAGTCTGGAGGGTTCTCGGCCCACCACTTCCTGCAGGTGCTGGGGGACAAAGAGGTGAGCTGTCCCCTCCACACAGTCCTTTCCTGAACCCGGGCTCTGGGATGAGAGAGGGGTCCAACGCTGCTCATCCATTGCCCAGTGCAATGAGTGGGGTGGGTGCACAGAATGAGGCGCTGGCCAGGAGGGCTACTGTCCCCGGAGACCCGGGTGGGCCTGGGGATGCCCAGTGACTGGTTGGGGAACAAGGGAGAGTGGCGTTGAGTCCTGAGGTCCAGGTGGTCCTGTGCTGGCCCTACAGGTCCAGGACGCACTGGCCTCAGCGTCTACTGCCCCGCCAGCCCTTACTGTGTCCTGCCCGACCTTCGGGGACTGGGGGCTACTGGACCCCGCACCCGGGCTGCGGCTGCGGCTGAACCCGCCCGCACGGCTGCCAGCCTCCGAGGGCCTCCACGCCTTCCTGGAGTACGTGGCCGAGTCGCTGGAGCCGCCATCGCCCTTCGAGCTGCTGGAGCCGCCTGCCACAGGCGGCTTCCTGCGCCTGGCACGGCCCTGCTGCTATGTTTTCCCTGGTGGCCTTGGCGACGCCGCCTTCTTCGCTGTCAATGGCTTCACCGTGCTGGTGAACGGTGGCTCTAACCCCAAGTCGAGCTTCTGGAAACTGGTGCGCCACCTGGACCGTGTGGATGCTGTGGTGGTGACCCACGCTGGAGCCGACAGCCTGCCTGGCCTCAATAGCCTGCTGCGCCGCAAGCTGGCTGAACGAGAGGTTGCCGCGGGACAGCCACAGGGACAGCAGGAGGAGCGGCTGCGTCGTCTGCTGTCACCGGCGCTGGGTGTGGTCTTCCTGAATGCTTGCGAGGCTGCTTCGCGGCTGCGCGGGGGCGAGGACGAGGCTGTATGCGCAAGGAGCCTGCTCCAGAGCCTGGGCATCGCGCCCCTGCCCCTGCAGCGTGGCCCGCAGCCCACGCGCCCCACCGTCCTCTTTGAGAAACTGGGGGTAGGCCGCCTAGAGCTCTTCGTGCTGCACCCTCCTCCCGGGGACCCTAGGGCCCCCGCCTGCGCCCTGCTCGTGTGGCAGCCCGCAGCGCCGGGCGACAAGGTTGTGCGTGTGCTTTTCCCGGGCCGCACGCCACCTGCACGCCTGCTAGAGGGGCTGCAGCGCCTGCAGCACCTGCCATGCTTGCGCAGGCCTGTGGTCACCGCGCGTGACTTGGATGCACCCACAAGAGCCGACAGCCAGGACAGCGTGGCCTCGAGGGACAGTGTCCGCAAGGAGCCAGCCCGGAGTGCTGTCAGCTGTGCCTCCAGCAGGAGCATGGTGCGAAGGGAGCCTCCCGCAGCCACGCGCGACCCGAAGAAGGACGCAAGATCAGGGTCCACGCGACCTACAGCCCGAGACACACGTCGTTCTGGGCCTGGTGTCACCAATGCGAAGCCTCGTACATCACAAAATGGGCCTCGTGCCCCGATTTCCACAGGGCCACTCACAGCCTGTGTGCCCGAGTGCCTGGGAGAAGCGGGGAACAACGTGGAGCCTGAGCGGCCACCGGCCGCACCCCTAGCTCTGTCCCCAGCTGCATCCCCACCGCCGGCCGCACCCAGCAGTAGCCCTGAGCACCTGTCACCTAGTCCACTGCGCCTGGAGCCCACCTTGGATGCTTCACCCTCAGCCACGACGCCCACGCTGACCACGCCCTCTCTGCCCGCAGAGTTGGGCTCACCCCACTCAACGGAAGTGGACGAATCGCTGTCCGTGTCCTTTGAGCAGGTGCTGCCCGCAGGCGACCCAGGGCTTAGGCTGCCCCTGCATCTGTCCCGCCGTTCCACCTCCCCACACGATGTCGACCTGTGTCTCGTGTCACCCTGTGAGTTTGCTCACCGTAAGCCGCTCCTTCCTGCATCCCCTGGCAGCTCAGACAGCAGTGCACGTTCGCAGGAGCGACCGCCTGAGACGCCACCCACGTCAGTGAGCGAGTCCCTGCCCACACTGTCTGACTCTGACCCCGTGCCAGTGGCAGACTCAGATGATGACGCAGGCAGTGAGAACGCTGCCAGGGACCCTCTACCCACACCTCGTGTGCCTCCACCACTACCCGATGCGCCCGGCATCTGCATGGTGGACCCTGAGGCACTGCCGGCCCGTGCCCGGCAGCCCCCAAACCCCGCCAATGCCAGCCGTGGCCGCAAGGCCCTTGCAAGGCCGACCTCTGCCTCTGCCACCCCCAGAGCTGCAGCCATACCTGCCAAGACCAAGGGCCCCACGGGGGACCGGGCCCGGCCACTCAGCGCCCGCAGTGAGGCCACAGACAGGCCAGGCCGAGTGCCTCTCACCAAGAAGCCCTCGGTCCCCAAGACTGTTCCTAAGATGACCCCTGCCACGAGGATCTCCTCGGGTGAGTCCCTCTCATCACCTCTGCTGTGAGGCTCCAGTGGGAGCTGAGCAGTGCCAGTGTGTAATCCTCCTGCCTCAGCTTGGTGCCTTCAGAGAGGCCTTTTTAGGACGTTCAGCCTGGTCCTGGATAGGCACGGCCTTTCCCGTGTGTCCTCATCATGTTGGGATGGTGGTATCTCAGACACCTCCTGTCTTGGTCCGCGCATGGCCTCTGCCAGGGGCCGGGTGTTGCTGACAGGGCGTGCCCTGCCTGCTGCCCTGTCTGTCCATCACTTGCCCAAGCTGCATGTTCTTTTGTGTTTTGAGATGGCCGTCATGCTCAGCTCCTTTCGGTGTTTTGAGTACTTGTTTGTTGCAGACGCCACTGCATTGGCAGCGGGAGAGACTTGATGGCTATCTACCCAGAGTGGTGCCTAGTGACCCCGCTGGAGACAGGCCCACACCCTTGAGGACAGTGCATGGCTAGCCATGGCACTACCCGTTTATGCCAGATCTAGGCAGGGCGGCATTTTCAGTTTCTCGGGCCTCATGCATACCCGGTGAGGCCCAGGCTCAGAAGGGCCCTGCAGGGGTAGTGACATTGGTCTACCCTGTCCCTCTGCACACCTCAGTTCCATGCAGTGTCCCCAAAGGCCAGTCTGTGCTAAGCCAGTGCTTTCATTGGCTGTCCTAGATTTCAGGTTCCCATGTAGTCACCTTGTTCCCTGCAGCACTGAGGCTGCTGTAGTTGTGTCTGCTGCCCTGGGTCCCTGTCACCTGGGAGTGGGGACAGAGCTTTGTGTCTCAAGCACCTGCCACATGACCAGTTTTGTGAGCACCCTGGGCCTCACAGGCTGCAGGCTGAGCATGCTCTTTGAGCGCCCATCTCCATGGCCCAGGAAGTGTGTCCTGCACTGGCCCTTTGAGCTTCAGTCACATAGGCATAGCTGTAGTGAATATAGGGTACAGGGATCTTGGATGTGTGTCCCCAGTGGGAGGTGATAGCCACATGATGCCACCACCAACCCATACATTCCCCACAGGACCCGGCAGCCGCCCTGTGCCACCTGCTGCTGTCTCCCCTGTTTACCTAGACCTGGCCTACCTGCCTGGTGGTGGGGCGGGCCACCTGGACCAGGACTTCTTCTTGAGGGTTCGTGCACTCTGCTATGTCATTAGTGGGCAAGGCCAGCGCCAGGAGGAGGGCCTGCGTGCCGTGCTGGATGCTCTGCTGGCTGGCAAGCGGCAGTGGGATCTTGACCTGCAGGTTGGTGGACACCAGGACTCTGAGGTCTTACTTCCAAGAGGTGTTCCCTACTCAGCCTGAGGACTCAGGGCCATGAGGCCTAGCTAGGTACCTTGCTCCCTGCAGGACAGCTCTGGGGTGGTGTTCATTCAGCTAAGTGTCACTGAAGGGATGGGTGCTTCCCACAGCTGTGTGGGGCAGGGCATGGAGACTGAGAAGCTCTGTTGAGAGGTATGCCACATGCTGAGCAGATGGCCAGCAGTCCGCTGTGGGCAGTATCAGCTTCGAGAACAGTGGGGACAAAGGCCCCATGGCAGAGCTGCAGTGAGTGCAGGCTGCAGCCCAAGGGTATGCAGGGCTACTAGCCCAGTGACAGTACAGCCCTTCCACAGGGGCATGTAGGAGACTCACCAGTGGGGAGTGGCAGGCCAGTCTGGACTGTGTGGTAACACCTGCCTACAAAGGTCTTTGGGTGTAGCAGGGGAGAATGGTCATCAACAGAGGTTCACCTGTCTGCCTGCCGTCCCCAGGTCACACTGATCCCCACCTTCGACTCTGCGGTGATGCACACGTGGTATGAGGAGACCCATGAGGAGCACCAGGCGCTGGGCATCAGGGTGTTGGGCAGTGGCAGCATGGTGTCCATGCAGGACGAAGCCTTCCCTGCCTGCAAGGTGGAGTTCTAGCCCCACACCACGGTGCACCCTGAGAGCAACAGTTCCTCAGTGACCCTGGTTGGGGCTGTGTGCTCCATTTGGAAAGCCAGACACCACGCTTCCATGAGAACTGTGACAGCCCAGCTTCCATTCCCAGTACCAGGGACTGAACAGGGCCGCCCTTATCACCTGTTCATGGCCCGTCACACGCGGGCACAGCTTTCACGCTCACCATCCTAGCTTTGAGGCTGCAGAGGCAGAAGGATTGATGCGGTTGTAGGCTAGCCTGGGCTACACAGTGAATCTTTGTTTCACAAACCACAGAAAATAAAGCAGATAGATGAGAGTTTGGTTTTGTTGTCTTAGGGTTTCTATTGTTGTGTAAAAATCAGGACTGAGAACAATTTGAGAAAAATCTTTATTTAGGGCAGGAACCTGGCTGGGGGCAGGAGCTGATGTGGAGGCCATAGTAGGGTGCTGCTTACTGGCTTGCTCAGCCTGCTTTCTTATACACTCAGGCCAATCTGGTGGAGGCATTTTCTTAATTTTTCCTCTTCCCAAATGACTCTAGCCACCCAACTTGGAGAGAAATTAATAAGGAATGAAGACTGCAGTGTGCTGGACAATTTTATGTCCACTTGAGAAAAGCTAATGTCATCTGACAGGAGGGAACTTCAATTGAAAAAACGCCTCCGTAGGATCAGACTATAAGGCATTTTTTAAATTAGTGATTGATGGGGAAGGTCCCGCCCATTGTGGGTGGGGCCATCCCTGGGCTGGTGAACCATCTTTTCTCTAAGAAAGCAGGCTGAGCAAGCCTTGGGGAGTAAGTCAGTAAGCAGTACCCCTCCACAGCCGGTGCATCAGCTCCTGCCTCCAGGTCCCAGCCCTTCCTGAGTTTCTGTTCTGACTTCCTTCAGTGAAGAACACCCTTTCCTCAACAACTTGATTTTGGTTATGGAGCTTCACTGAAGCAGTGGTTCCATAACTGAGACAGCCATGAGCTTGCTGGGACATCTGGTGACATGACTTTGTGCCCTGTGCTGCTCACGTCACAGGCAGGGGGATAGGCACCAACTCTGTAAATACGGTCTCACATCTCCAGACCAAGCCTGTTGGAAGCAGCCATGGGCACAGCTGTGTGTCACCAAGCAGGCGGCTGTAATAAAGGTTCTGGAGGTGTGAACAGGTTGTGACCTCGGTAGACAAGGAGTGAGCAAGACTGTCACCATCCCTGCTGTGCACCTGATGACACTTGGAAGACAGGACCCAGAGCTGGTTGTGAACTCAGCCTTTTGCTTTTTTTTTTTTTAACTTTTAGTCACAAGCCCTGGCTGTCCTGGAACTCACTCTGTAGACCAGGCTGGCTGTGTGCCTCCTGAGTGCTGGGATTGAAGGCGTGCGCCACCAGGCCTAGTTTAAGTACACACCAGCCTGGGGAGGCAGAGGCAGGGGGATCTCTGTACGGTCCAGGCCAGCCAGGCCTGCACAGAGAACACCTGTCTCAATAAAAATAAACCTTTGTCACTTTAGTGTACTGGCGTGGTGGTTGTGGCTGAGCCCTCGGCCTTGGAGCTAGGCAACCACTCTCCCTGAGTTCTCTGCTGACATGGACTCTCTGTATTGTCTACATCCTCAAACTGGCCACCCCCCTGCCTCAGTAGCTGGCTGTCTATTTTCCTCTCAGGCTGTGTGGTCACTCTGCCTCTCACCCTGCAGTGGTCACTGCACCAGTAACGTGGCCTGGCCAAGGCCACCAGACTTTGTCTTAAGGGCCAGAGGGAGGGAGCCAAGAAGACAGAAGCTGGAGCAGCAGCTGCTCTCCTAGGCCAAGGCGGGGAGGCAGGGGTCCATCTCCTCTCCCGCCTTTCTTCCCCACAGCAGGTCCTCGCCCTCTCCTTTCCCTCCCCCCTCCCTGGGCTCACTTTTCCACTTGTCCCTCCCGTCCTTTCGCAGACAGCTGCGGTTCTCCCCATTGTGGCTGGTTCCTCACTGGAAACACCACGCCCATCGCTCCCCAGCCGGGACCTAGGACCCCGGGTGGACACCAGGGGGCGCCATGGAATGGGGGCTGAGGAGCGCTCACGGAGGGGTAGGGACTGGAACTGGGGGTGGCTCCCTGGTGAGGCTCTGAAATAAACAAAAGGCAAGAGCTGCGTCTGTGCGCTGGCGGCTGACTCTGAGTAAAGCTCTTGCCTTGCAAGCCTGAGGACCTGAGTTCGGTTCCCAGAACCCTGTTAAAAAGCTGATCTTGGAGGCCCATCTCTGTAATCCCAATCCTGAAGAGGAGGAAAGAGACAGGAGGATGCCTGGTTCAGTGAGAGGCCCCGTGGACGCGCGCGCAAGCGAGCTGTGGCGTCTCGGGTTGTATCTTCCCCGCCGTGGCGCTCCCGAGGCTGCAGCGTCGCACCTCGCTTGACAGCTGTGTGAGGTGCCAAATGCCCTGGGGTTCCCGGCTGGGCGGGAAGGACAGCCCACACGGGGTACAGTCCCCCGGGGTCCTAGGCGGCCTTGTGTCGGAAGAGGTGAGGGCGAGAAGATGACCAATCAGAAGGGGAGCGGGCGGGTAGGGGCGTGGCTCAGTGTAGCACAGCGACTGAGTGTGCGTAGACACCTCAATCTCACCTCATCCCCAAAAAGAAAAACCGTGTGGTCCTGTGAGGTTCCTGCAAGAGTAGCCACCCGGAGGCGGGTGGGACATGTATGGTGACTGGGCAGGGTTCTGCGTGCGACTTGGGCTCAGACCAGGGTCACCAAGCTCACAGTTTGCCAGCCCCTGTCCTAGCAGAGCATCATGGGAGAGCAAAACTGCTCACCTCACAGCGCCCAGGAAAGGGAACTGGGGTGACTCCGCCCTCCAGTGGAAGCCCCGCCTCCTAATGTGTCCATCATCTCCCAGTTCCTTATCTGGGAGGTATTGGTGGACTCACCCACTGTGGGTGGCCAAATCTTCAAGACCAGATGACTTCCAGAAGCCACCTCTGAATACTCAGTTTTCCATATGGGAGCCCAGGCTATCAGCGCTTCCCTCTTTACACTGCTGCATAGTCTATCCTTGGGGAAACATTCCACATCTAAACCCTTTCCCACTCAGGACTCTATAGCAAAGTATATTACTATGATAAAACAGTGGGGGGGGGGTACTGCAATTACTGGTTATAGTTCATCATGAAGGAAGTCAGGCCAGTAGCTCAGGCAGGACCCTGGAGGCAGGAGCTGATGCAGACAGAGGCCGTGGAGGGGTGCTGCTCACTGGCTTGCTCAGCCTGCTCTATTCTAGAACCCAGGACTGCCAGGTCAGGGATGGCACAGCCACAGTGATCTGGGCCCTCCCCCATTGATCACTAGTTGAGAAAATAAATCCCTTACAGCTGGATCTCATGGAGGCCTTTCCTCAGCTGAGGTCCTTTCCTCTCTGATGACTGTAGTTATGTCATGTTGTCACACAAAACCAGCCACTAGAGTCACCCATTGAGATGTGTGTACAAATAGCGCACACACACACACACACACACACACACACACACGGCCACAATTTTCCTACTGGTAGTCCACACTAGAGTACACTCCAGTCTCCTGTGACTTCATAGATGTAGATACTACTGAGTCCTGCAGAGTATTTGTGGGCAGCCTGGGCAGCCGTTCCAGGCCAGCACCCGTGTCACCAGTCAGTCCATTGATAGCAAAGTAGGAGGGTCTACAGGATAAAGTGCTTTCCATCCGACTCTGCTGACCCTGAACTCAGTTCCTGGAACTGAAGCAATGGCATGCGTGCAGGAAAACATAGACATGTGGAAGCACACAGTCTAATTTTTTTTAATGTCTGAGGCCTTTGTTACCATTCTCAAATCCCAGAACCCAAAGGTGACCTGAGGAGTGAATGGCTCGTGGGCTCCTGGGGCAACAGAAAGACACTTGGAAAATGAGAACAGTGTGGGTTCACACATGGCGAGGCATGCCATTCTATTTGAGGCTGATGGTCACAGGCCAACTGGGTGTGGGGTCTGTAAGGATTCCAGTGACCACCTGTTGCTAGCTAGCTAGGTCTCAAGCCAAATATTTAACCTTTTATTGTTTTAATTGATTGTTGATAATGTGTACATACCCGAGGTCAGAGGACACCTTTCAGGACTCCCTCCTCTCCCACCATGTGGGGTCAAACACAGGGTTCACCATAAGCATCTTTACCCACGGAGCCATCTCACTGGCCCTAAAGCTAGTATTTAGATTCATATGGTTGCCATGGGAACCCAGCATCATTTGGGGCAGAGCTGCAGAAGCCGGGTTCAAGTAACTGGGGGCAGCGTCAGTCTGGGATGGACCTGGATTTGATCCCCAGCCACAGGAAAATGGTCACACTGGGGGTGTCTGAAGTTCAAGGCCACAAAACCACGCACTGGAGATGAAGGGCATTTAGCTTTCCAGGTGTCCCCAGGCTGGCGGTCCCACCTCCTTGGAGGTGCTTCGGGGCAGGGGCGCGGTGGGTTAGTCGTCCTGAGAATCATGATGCAGCCCTGTGCCCCTGAATGGAAGGTTGAAACGGAGCCCAGGCCAGGAAGTTGTAAGTCTCTCAAAGTTGCCCTACGGGGTGGAGAGGATGCAGGATTCTTGCTTAATGCTGGCGCAGCCTGGGTCCATCACCAGCACACACAGTCGGAATACATAAATGTAGTTTGAATGGATGGACCAGAATTGCTGTGTGACCTCCAAAGCAACTCCTATCCCTCTCTGTTTCTCAGTGCCTTTGTTTGTAAAAATGAGGCCCAATATTAATATATTACGTCACTCACAGCCTCGGAGGGGCTCTCCAATGAGCCGCGCACGCAGTAGGTGCTCAATAAATGCTGCTCCCTCCTGCCCTCCCCCTCTCCCGCGGGACCGACAAGTGCAGAGCTCAGGGAGAGTCTCCCGTGGTTTCAAAATATGCAAATAGCCAGCGGGCGACCGGCGCGGTGGAGCCAACCAGCGCAGGGTTTGTGAAGCACTGCGGGGCGGAGCTCCTCTTGACCACACCCCTGGGCGTGGCCAGCGGCGCGCTCGCTCCGCAGCGCGCGGGGAGGGCGGGGCGCGCGGGCCCGGAGCGCGCAGGTGGCTGCGGCGCGAGGCGGTGAGTGTCCCCGCCACTCGGCGCGGGGCGCGGGGCTCGGAGTGGGAGACGCGGGGTGCGGGGCGAGGGCTCAGCCTCCATCCTGACCCGGCCCGAGCGCAGGTGCCGCCTGCCGGAGGCGGGGCGCCGCTCCATTTCATCCCTCAATCCGGGGTTGGGAGGCGGGGACCCCCCAGGACCCCCAAATCCCTCCTCCGGGTCTCCAGCCCGCAGTTCCTTGGCTCTAAGGTGGAGGCCGCCCCCCTCGATGCCCGTGTGGCTCCTCATGCTCGCCTGCAAGCCGGGGTCCCCTCCGTCCCATTGCACCCCCTCTGGGTTGTCAGGCGGGTGGGGGCTCCGCGGGGCGAGTGCGGAGGGGCCGCGGGGGATCTGGGGTGTGGAGCGTGGAGTCCCCTCCCTGGTGAGCGGGGCCTGTGGAGGCTTGGAGCCCGCACTGGGGACTCCTGCGCTCTGTGAGGGGGGCGGCCAGCATCTGCTCCCAGGGACAGAATTAGTCTGGGTGAATGAGGATCATGGTGCAGAGGAGGTGGGGGTGGCCGCCCCTCCACTCGCCTGCAGCATCGCGGGACCTGTTTCATGGTGACCTTGGGCAGGTGACAGCTCCTCCCCGACCCTTGGTCTCCTCTTCGGAATCTAGGGGTTGAGGAGGCCAGATTGTCTGTTCCGGATTCCCAACACTCACACCCCATTTTCGCTTGATGGGGACCCCAGCCTTTGGGGGGGTGAGACTCAGTTTTAGGCACTTTAAAACGGGTTGAGCCTGGGATGGTTATTCCAGTCCTCTGAAGGTCTGCAGCTTGAGGCCAGCCTGGGCTACATAGCCAGAGTCTGCCTCATAAAAAAAGCATAAACAAAAGCAAACCATTATATTGATTGATGGGTACCTAACGCCAGGAGAGGACAGTTCCCACCTGGACCAGAAGACCGGGACTCTGCCACCCTGGTCTCACCGGTGTGGCTGCCTGGATCACACCCTGACCCACATACCATCACCCACACCAGGGCCCAACTGGTTCCTGGGTGGGGTCCCAGGTGGGAGGTCGGTGAGGTAACCCCCAGGCAGGAAGCCTTACACCCCCAAATGTGTGGACTTGATGAGCCTTCTGTGAAATGGGCCAAAACCCCGTGGGAAGATCAGAGGTGGTGGTGGGAGTGAGTGCCTGCTGTAAACACCCACTCCTTGTGATGTTCTTATGATAGTGTGCTCATTAAATGGGGTCACAGCCAATGAGGAAGTGGGGTGTCTTTGAAGAGTATGAGGAGTCCCCAGCACCTGATAGACTGAGGTATACAGTGGTGCTCAATGTGTGTGTTGAATGAAATGACTCAGTGAAGGCTGTCACAGGGGCCTCAGTTTTCCCATGGATTGCTGGCTGATGTTGAGGGGTGAAAGTCACACAGCCATCCTGTATCCAACACCCAGAGCACCAACCAGCTCTGGTCTGGTCATGTCTGACACCTAGGCGCTGTTCCCACACCTGAGCCCCAGGTTTTTTGTTTGTTTTTGTTCTGTTTTGTCGTTTTGATTTTTCGAGACAGGGTTTCTCTGTGTGGCCCTACTCCCTATGTAGACCAGACTGGTCTTGAACTCACAGAGATCCATCTGCCTCTGCTTCCTGAGTGCGGGGATTAAAGGCGTGTGCCACCACAGCTGGCTGTGGCTCGAGCCCCAGGTTTTGGGAAATTAGAATCAGGGGAGGGAGTGCTGTGTGACACTGAGCAAGTGTCTGTCCATCTCTGGGCCTCATCCTAGTGTTGCCGAGGCCAGGAAGCCCTGGGTTTCATTAGTTAAACTGTCTTAGGTCAAAATAATTTTAGGGGCTCTGGTGGTATTTTAACTTTTTTTCAAATCACACAGGTTAAAAAAAAAAAAAACAAAAACAAATAGGACAAAAAAAAGAATCCCAAGAATATAGGACTGAGGGACCCCTTTTAGTATTTATAGAAGTGGACGTAGGAGGATCAGAAATTTGAGGTCATCCTTAGCTATCTAGTAAATTTGAGGCCGGCCTGGGCTACATGAGACCTTTTCTAAAAACGAACTTCAATCTGTTGGTCCTAAAGTAGTTGTAAAGATATTTGAGTTTCCTTTCTGAATGGGAGTATTCACCTGTCTCCAAGCCTCAGTTTCCCCTCGTGGGCACCCTGGCCCAGTTTGGGCCAAGGTGGAGGCCCTGTGGGTAATCGTCCTTGTTCTAGTTCATATCTCTCTGGTAATGACCATGTCGCCCCAGCCTGCTACCTCAGCTCCTCCACCTATTTGGTGCTCTGTAGCTGTGGGGAGGTCCTAGGGGTGCTGGGCGGGGAGGTGACGGTTGGGTGGCAGGCAGGGCGGGCCAGGCTTCCTGTCCTCCCCCAGACACAGAGGCCTCCAGTCACTGCTGGCGGAAGTGTCGGGGCTGTGGCCTCCTGGTGCCTACCCTGTCCCCCAGGGGCCCAGGTCCCTTTCGGTGCCTACCGGTGAGTTTGACCCCAGTGCCTGTCTTTGTCACGCCATAACAGGAAGGTGTCCCACAGCTGTGGGGTCTGGTCTGAGGCCAGCGGTAGCTGTCACTTCCTGGGCCAGGTGGCAACATCAGGACCCATTCTTGGTGCCACCTCTTGCCACCCCCGAGTTGGCCCGGCCCCGGATACAGGTTGTGGCCCTTCAAGGGCTGTTGGCTGGAGTTCTGGGCAGCCATGGTCCTGAGAGCTGGTGTCTGGCTTGGGTGGAGTGGGGATCAGCATGATGTGTGAAGTGTGACCCCTCAGCGTGGCTTGTATGTGATGAGGGGTGAGGGGGTGCCGTCTAACATGAGCTCTGATGATATCGATGGCTTCCGGGAAAGCAGCCCCTGTTGCCCAAGAGCCTGTTGAGCTGGCAGAAGTTTATCTGGCCTGATGCAGACCGCCACCTACCCAGCATGGCCAACAAGCATGTGGGCATGAGGATCACATGGGTGTAGGGTCAGATCTCCTGTCCTTACATTTTAGGGGGCTCAGATAGGCCACCTGGATGGGGGGAGTGGATGTAGAGGATGGCCCTGAGTTAGAAGTCAGCCTGGGATCCAGAGTAAGTCCTTGCTTCAAAAAATCACACAAGAACAAAAAGCCTCACAAGGTGGACATTTGGGGTTTTCCTCCCTGGAGGGTCAGCCTGTCTCACCACAAGGGAGGCATTGCCCAACCCAAGGCTGGAGGGCAGACATTTGAGAATGAAATCCTTTGTCCAGTGGACTTCTTTTCTGCTTGAGAACCTCAGCTGGCAGACCCTCCCCTTGGACCTGGCGCCCCAGGCATCCTCCTCTTTTCTGGGACACCCTGCCTCTCCATGCTGGAGTGAGGGAAGCTACGCTCAGCCCTACTCCTCCCCATCAGCTCCAGCCAGGCTCAGGGGTATCCTTGCAAGGCCTGAGGCAGGAGGATCCAGAGTTCCAGGCCAGGTTTGGCTACAGAGCAAAAACAAAGGGACAGATAATTTTAGTGTTAGGTAAACTGAGGCTAAGGGCTAAGTGGGTCCTCTCCCAGTGGGACCCTTTTCATCCCATCCTGTGGTCAGCTGTCCCATTTTGTCTGTCGCTGGGCCTCCTGGGCTCCAGCTGTCGCCACACAGCCCAGTGTCTCATGAAGTATGGATGAGGTCCTCGGCTCCTGTGACAGCACCCTCAGTGTGCAGAGGATTCTGGATCTCCCTCTGGTGCTGTTCGCCCCACCCCTATGCTCGGCCCCGCCCCTAGGCGAAGTGACCTGGTGTCTCTGGCTAAACCTTTTCTGGGTTTTCTGTCTCCTACAGATGGAGAAACTGAGGCACAGGGCTGAGTGACTTGGAGCCAGGTGAACAGTGGCTTCTGAGGGTGGTTGGTTCTGGTGTGGGGAAGAACTATCCATGACACCTCAGGGGACCCAGTACAGTGGGACCCTGACCTCACAGGCTCATCATGCCTAGACTTTTCCCACAGATACCACTCAACTGTTCTAGACACGAAATCCACTGTCCCTTCCTGCCATTTGACCTTGGCAAGTAGCTTCCCTTCTTGGGAGGTGACTCAGTTTTCCTATGTCTGAAATGGCCTAGAACCATTCTGTCTAGAGCTAGTTCATCCAATATCACTCTGGCCCTTACCCACAAAACTCATATCCATGCTTAAAAACCCCCTCCCACGATGGCCCACTCCATCCCTGGCCTATGAGACTGAGGCCTATGAGTCCCTGTTGTTTAGGGCTACAGGACCAAGACAGAGGCACCTAGGGGGCCTGGCCTGCTCCTGGCCTTCAGCCTTCACTTTCTTAGTCCTCCCTGCAACAGGGAAGGTGGTTGGAATTTCCCTGTTCAAGCCCTTGTTGGTTATGGCTTGGGCCCTCAAACCTACGTCTCTTTTCAGACAGACGCTGGACAGAGGCCACAGGGGTCTCCCTAGAGGCAGCAAGCAGGATGTCATATTTTGGGGAACATTTTTGGGTAAGAGTTGCTGCTTCTTTTGTTTACTTTCATTTTGTTCTTCATTGCTCTTAGTTTGCTGGAGGCACATAAAGTGCTACAGGGACTTTTATGGTCCAGGGGAAACTGGGCAGATAGAAGGTAGGATTCCAGTCATGGAGACGTAGGTTGTCTTGACCCAGGGCAAGGAACAGATTATAGCACTGGGAATCCGGCCTGAAGCAGTGTGTGCTCCGAGAATCACATAGTACAAAAGTACAAAGTTGGGTGTGGGGTACACACCTGGGATCGCAGCCTGAGGGAGGCTGAGGCAAGAGAAGAATAAGAATTCTTTTTATTTATTTATTTATTTATTTTGGTTTTTTGAGACAGGGTTTCTTCTCTGTATAACAGACCGGGCTGTCCTGGACTCACTTTGTAGACCAGGCTAGCCTCGAACTCACAGAGATCCGCCTGCCTCTGCCTCCCAAGTGCTGGGATTAAAGGCATGCGCCACCACGCCCGGCCTAGAACGACAATTCTAAGCTAGCCTGGCCTACAGAGTAACATGTTTCCACAGATAACATGTCAGAATAACCTGGGGCCAGACTGAAGTTCCCAGTCTGGGCCAACCCAGGCAGGGAAATTCCATGTTTTTTTTGTTTTCCATCTTGGGGAATTTGGGGTTTTTTTGGTGGGGGGAATGTTGACCTCCTCCTTTTCTTTGGCCATCTAGGCCTACTGTAAAGGAGGTCTGGGGATGAGAGACTTTCATAAAGCCAAAGCTGATTCCTGAGAGAGGAGTTTCCTTTGTTGAGGCATGGAGCCAAGCAGATCCTAGGCTCATTCTATCTCAGGACTCCTTACAGCCCTGTTTGCTCCAGTCCTGAAGGCTGCTTTTCCCAGTGTGTGCAAAAGCCATTACAACCTCAGGAAACATTCTGAGTCCATCTCAGAAGTGTGACACTGGGTGGCAGTCAAGGACTGAGGTCTCTTCCTTGTTGGTCTGGCCAGGGAACTGGGGAGCCACCCAGGATGTAGGAGCAGCCCCACAATGGGGATCCCAGAGTCAGGAAGGCACCAGGCTGAAGGCCCCTTCCTCCCCAGTAGGCCCACAGCTCTCAAAGTGGTAGCTGGTTGCTAAGCAACCAGTTGCCCCTAGCAACAAGCCCCACTCCCTCCCCAGCTGGGGCTCCTCTTACTTGCCTCTGCTTTCTTAAAGGGCCCATCATCCCTTGCCACCTGTAGGTCTCAGGCTTCTCCCTAAGGCTCAGATTCTCCCATGGCCTCTGATGGCTGTGTGACGCGCCCCCCCCCACCCGGAGGTGTTGTCCTCTGGGCTGTCGTGGAACCTCTGTCCTGCAGCGGCAGCCCAAGAGACACCCACATTTGGGAGTGGTGGCAGTAGCTCCTGTGTGGATTGTGTCTGTTTTATATTCCACGAAGTGTGAAAATGGGGGAAGTCAAGGAGCGAAGAGAAAATAGAAGCCACCTCAACTTCCCGCCCATGCACACCCCAAGATAGCATGGCTGCGAGGGCCTCAGACCTTTGATTCAGGATCTTGGTGGCTCCGAGGTTCTCCCCAGGAAGGGGCTGGCCAACCAGCCTTAGTTTCCCCAGGAGGGACAGGAAATGAATGAGAGTTGTGTCATCTGGGACATGGGTCTGTGGCGGATATATTGGGCTCCTTTTCTGTTTTTTGCCCTGCTGGGGACAGAGCCCAGGGTCTCCACCCCTGAGCCACGCCCCCAGCCCCTCACTGGGAATCCAATGGTGACTGTTATTAGGGGGTGTCCAGTTCCTTTGAGGTAAGTCAGAGTCAGAAGCCTAGAGAGCACTGGGGAGCCATGGCAGATGTGTGAGCAGAAGATGAGTACCAAATGGTGTTAGAATGTCCTTTGGCTGTCGCCTAGGGGTTCTGTTCAGCCTCTGGACATCCTTCCCCAGACCCTCACTGCCTGCCTACTTCAGCAGAGGCACAGTGCCAAGGGCTTGCCAGGTCCGGGAAACGGGCCAGTGGTTGGCTCTGTGTTAGCCCCAGATAATGGCCTGCGAGGCAGTGCCTGGTGCAGCCTCACCCGAGGATCCCCAACAGCGGCAAGTGGACTTAGTGGGAGCTGTGTGTCCAGCCATCATTATTACCCAGAAGGCCTTTGTGTCCAGCAGAGTGCCGGACACATTTCACCCATAAAGCTATTGTGTGGCAGCCGCTGCCATTGCCGCCATTTTTCACATGAGAGCACTAGAACTCAGAGAGGCGCTACTTCCCCAAGTGGCCCAGGGCATTTCAGTTGGAAGAGAGAAAATATTGGGTGTAGAGGGACAAACCGTGACCTCCTGGGGGGCTGTGGAATGATCTGTAGGGAGGCTGGCGGGCCAGGAGGAAGCTAAGAGAGTGCAGGAATACAGGAAGGTCTTTCAGGGTGTCGCCAGCTGATGGACAGTAGGGAGCCGCTGATAATTATGGGTCTAGAGTGAGGGGAAGTAGGCTGTGGCTGGGACGTTTGGGCGTGAGGCTCACCTGAGTTTGCCCCACGATTGGCTTTGTTAGGAAAAGTGCTTGTCATCGCAAGCATCGGGGTTTCAGTTCAAGACCCCAGAAGCCATGTAAAAAGCTGGAATGTAGGACACGTCTCTCTCCCCAACACCGAGGAGGTGGAAGCAGGAGGATCTCTGGGGCGTTAGTCGTGAGTTTCGGGTGCAGTCAGAGAATCTGACTCGGAAAACGAGGTGGAGGGAGGATAGGGAAGACGTGTGAAGTCGACCTCCGGCCACACAGAGACCCAGGAGGTGATGGCCTCAGGAATGCACAGAAGTCTCAGGCTTCCCTCTGCAGAAGCCAATCCCTCCAGCCAGTGGAAAAATGCCTCCTGTTGATCGGGCTATGTCTCACCCCATCTCTGCAGCCCTTTGGCTCCTTGGTCGCCAAGGCCTGTCTTTGTTGCTAGGCAACCTGGATGCCCTTCTCTGCCATCTACATCTCCTTTCTCATCCCTTACAGGGCGACAAAAACCATGGCTTTGAGGTCCTCTACCATTGTGTGAAGCAGGGTCCTGCGGCCACCAAGGAGCTGGCAGACTTTATTAGGGAACGGTGAGGCCCAGGCCACGCCCACTAGGAGACAGGCCAACCTGGGGCCCTGCTCACCCTGGGACACACCTACCGGTAGACACGCCTACCTGGGGAACCCCACCAATGGACATGCCCGCCCGGGGACACGCCCATCAGAGCTCTCCCTCAAAGCATCTATCTTCCCTGGGACTCAAGGAAGGAACCGGAGGGCGGATCGGGAAGCAAGTGATTTAGGGACTCCGTGTCTTCCAATCCCGCCCGTCTATTTCTGCGTCAAGCCACCTTTTGTTTTTTTGTTCTTTCGAGACAGGGTTTCTCTGTGTAATAATAGCCCTGGCTGTCCTGGACTCACTCTGTAGACCAGGCTGTCCTCGAACTCACAGAGATCCGCCTGCCTCTGCCTCCCGCGTGCTGGGATTCAACGTGTGCACCACCACGCCCAACTTACTTTTTTGTTTATTTTTATTTCATTTTCTGTTTTGAACTTACCGGTGCTCATGCCATGCGAAGGTAGAGCAGAGCTCAGGAGTTGGTGCTCTTTCTTCCACCGTGTGGATTCTGGGGATTGAACTCGGGTTTGACTGCAAGCACCTTCAACCGCTGAGCCATCTCACTCTCACTGGCCTGCACGGTCCTTTTAAACCATATTGCAGGGGCCGGATGCCTCTTCTGAGAATAAGATCACACCCTCCCAGGGAGTGTTACGATCCCTAGTGCTAGGGATCATAAATGGAAACGTGTATGCTTCAGGCATGATGGTACCCTCCCACAACCCCAGCACTGGAGATTGTTGAGGCTGGAGAATTACCACGAGTTTGAGGCATGCATGCATAGGTCACGTAGCCAGACCCTGTGCCAAGAAAAACTAAATAAAATAAAAATATTACTTAAGAAAAAAATAAAATTACCCACAGGGAAAAAATTGTCCAATCAGTTTCCAAAACTTTTTTTGAGAGCAAGTTATAGAGATGGGGACACTGAGGCAAGGGAAAGGCCTTTCTCAGGGTACCATAATCTGCCTATCTTTGTCCCTTCTCCGACCCAGGGCCAGTATTGAGGAGACATACTCGAAGGCCATGGTCAAACTGTCCAAGCTGGCCAGCAACGGGACCCCCATGGGGTGAGTGCAGCTGGATGGGGGGGGGCAAGTGACCTCAGCCTGGGACCTGGGGGACACATCTGCAAAGTTCCAGATCAGCAATGGCAGCTGTGCTGGGTGAGGGGCCCCAGGGATATCAGGCCTGGACTCTGCCTGTCCCCCAGGACCTTCGCCCCTCTCTGGGAGGTCTTCCGCGTATCCTCCGACAAGCTGGCCCTGTGCCACCTGGAGCTGACGCGGAAGCTGCATGACCTTCTCAAGGATGTGCTGCGCTACGGCGAGGAGCAGCTCAAGGCCCACAAGAAGGTAGCGGGCTGCCCCAGCAGGCTTGCAGGGCCACTGGCGCCCCTAGACCCCAGGATGAGCCTGCGCGCACACCTGCAGCTCAGACTGTATGAATGAGCCCAGGAGAGCATGCATGAGAGTGCACACCCCAACCCTTCGGTGGGGGAGTCAAGGCGGGGAGGGGCTCTCCCCCTGAGCCACGCCCCTTTCCTGCTGCATTCCCCCCCTCCCCCACCCCCGCAGTGCAAGGAGGAAGTTGTGGGCACGCTGGATGCGGTGCAGGTGTTGGCAGGCGTGGGTCAGCTCCTGCCAAAGTCTCGGGAGAATTACCTGAGTCGCTGTATGGACCTGGAGCGGTTGCGCAGAGAGAACACCAGCCAGAAGGAGATGGACAAGGTTTGTTGGTGTGTTGACCGTGCCACACAGGGCTGGGCACTACACTAGCAGGCGCCTCCCTGGCTTTCAGAGGACGGCTGGCAGGGTGGTAAAGCCACCTGGCTGTCCTGTCTATGATTCCCAGGCAGAAACCAAAAGCAAGAAGGCAGCCGACAGCCTGAGACGCTCTGTGGAGAAGTACAATTCAGCTCGCGCTGACTTCGAGATCAAGATGCTTGACTCAGCCCTGGTGAGAACACCACCCCCTGGGCCCCACACTCTCTGCTGAGGTGCTCCTGTCTCCCAGCTCCAGAGCCCTGGGGTCAATAGGCTGGGAAGCTAAGCATGGTAGCACACAGTTTTTATCGCAGCACCAGGGACCTAAGGCGTGAGGATCTGGGGTTCAAGGTCTTCCAATTTAAGGTCAGCCTGGGGATTCTCAGAGAGAGAAAAAAATAGAAACCGTCATTTAAACCGATTTATATTTGGGTTTGCTAAAGTGAACACACTTTGGCTACCGGGTACCGTTGGGGTCTGGCTGGGTCCTGGCGTTCCAATGGTGCCATTAGGATGTTTTCTCTGCAGCTGGCCACTTGTTTCTAGGAACTCAAAGTGCAAAGCATAGCCATATCTCTAAGCTAGCAGGGCCACTTTTCTTTTCTTGACACAGGTTTCACTCTGTAGACCAGGCTGGTCACAGACTTACAGAGATCCACACGCCTCTGCTAGGGCATCAAACAAAGGCCAGCCCATGGTTTGGGGATCAGTAGTGTCCTTTTGACTTGAGGCCAAAAAAAAAAAAAAAATCCCAAGACAGAATCTCATTGGTGCTTCTGTAAGCCAGTCAGAGCAGACAGGAGCTGGGCTGATCTGACTGGCCAGCTTGGGTCACATGCCCCTCCCACTTCAGCGTTTCCAGGCCATGGAGGAGGTGCACCTGCAGCACATGAAGGTCTTACTGGGCTCCTATGCGCACTCTGTGGAGGACACTCACGTGCAGATCGGGCAGGTGAGAATGGGCCTGCACAGCCGCGGATATAAACTGGGCAAACCAGACGCCCCGCCCACCGAGGCCCCGCCCCTCATGTCTCCCACCCACCCAGGTGCACGAGGAATTTAAGCAGAACGTGGAAAATGTGACAGTAGACATGCTCCTCAGGAAGTTTGCCGAGAGCAAGGGCACTGGCCGCGAGAAACCTGGTGAGTGACAGCGGCACCTCCCTGACGTTCGGTTTCTTCTTTAGAAAAATGGGCCAGTGGCCGTTCCCAGTCCCCTAGAAGACATCTCCCGACCCTATACCCGATCCCTAGGCCTCATGAGAGGTTGGCTTAGAGGCCAGCTGTGCTCGCTGTTTCTTGCAGTCTCCACAGCTCAAGGGAGCCATTGGGGGTGCTGGACAAAAGCTGCCTTTGCCGAGAGCCAGAGTTTTATAGTCAGGCTGGGTTTTGGTCCTTTTCTCATCCCTCACTGTGTGACCATAGCCATATGTCTTAACTTCTCTGAGCCTGCTTCCTCACTCCCTAAATAGCACAGCCCCTAAACCCTGTCCTTATGCTGTCAGACCTGAGCCTGCGGTGCCCGGGCCCCCCTCTCACACCCTCCTGCTCCCACTGTGGTGCCCCAGGTGCTGCTGTCCTTGGCAGACCTGGTTCTGCCCCTCAGACTTCCCCATGTTTTTGCCCCAGGGCCTCTGGACTTCGACACATACAGCTCAGCTGCCCTGCAGGAAGGCAAGTACGTCTGGGCCTGGATGCCCAGGCTAGACCCCAGCGGTGTGGAAGGGGGATCTGAATAGAAAGGGAGAGAACCTTCCAGAGCCCAGCTGTCCCCCCTCTGTCAACAGCGATGAAACGTCTCCGAGGAGCTAAGGCCTTCCGCCTTCCAGGACTGAGCCGGCGAGAGCCTCGTGCATCTGTGTGAGCCAGTGTCCTGTCCTGGCTCAGGCTAGCCCAAAATCCTGCCCCTGTTAGCACAGGTGTCCCCTACGTGACACACTCCCTGTCTCAGACTGGCCCAGGATCACATCTGCCTGGGCTAGCCCAGAAAGACCTCTGTCCCAGGCTAGCTCGATAGTGCCACTCCCCAAGCTAGTCTGGCATTCCTCCTATTACCCAGACTGGCCCAGAAGCCTCTTGTCCTATTGATGGTAGCCTAGGTTGGCCATGATCCCTTCCTTTGCCAAGGCTAGCTCCTCAACTGTTCCACTGTTAAGGATATATCTGGTTTAGCTCCTCTATAGCTGCCCACAGTCTCTAGGAATCCCCAGGGTTCCAGCCTGTGGATTAGCCTGGGGCAAAATGGTGAGCACCCCCTCTGGGGGCCCTGGCCACTCACCCTTGTTCCTTTTTCCGCAGTGACTTTCTGGAGTCTAATTCAGGGGTGAGTACTGTGGGGGAGGGGCAGCAGTGGGTGGGACTTGGTCTCCAAGGACTGAAAAGAGGGGGCCAGAGGGCCCCAGAATCAAGTCTCACCTCTGGTCCCTGTGTGAGGGACTGAGAGCTCTGCCGTGCCTCAGTTTCCCCCTTGGATTTCCCTACATCTCTGGAATATATTCTGGGTCCTGAGTAGGCCAGATGAAGGGTCATTAGAGGGAGTGTGACCCCCGCCCCCAGGTGCCTCCCGAGGTGGATGATGAAGGCTTCACTGTGCGCCCAGATGTATCTCACAGCAGTATCCTTTTGGTGGCTCTGTGTCCTGGGTGACAGCGAGTGGTGCTGTGGTCAGAGGCAGAGGCAGGCGAGCCTCTGAGTGTGAGCCCAGCCTGTGACTTCCAGGCCAACCAGGACTACGTAGAGGATCTTGTCTCAAAATCAGACAGACAGACAAGACAGACGGACTTAGCTGGGCGGTGGTGGCTCACGCCTTTAATCCCAGCACTTGGGAGGCAGAGGCAGGCGGATCTTTGCGAGTTCGAGGCCAGCCTGGTCTACAAAGCGAGTCCAGGACAGCCAGAGCTGTTAAACAGAGAAACTCTGTCTCGAAAAACCAAAAAAAAAAAAAAAAAAAGACAGACGGACTTTTATGGTGAGAGGTCCAGGGGGCTTTCTGGGGGAAGGACATCAGTGTTGGGGTTTAGTGGCTGAATAGAAGCTCCCGGGATGGTGTACTGGGCATAGGGGACAGAGCGTCGGAGTACAGGGTCTTTGGGTGGGAGGAGTGTGGTCAGATTCAAGGTTGGCTCCTTGACAGCAGCCCACGCACAGCCGAGCCCCCTCGGTTCTCCTCTAGTGACTCTGATTTTGACGATGAGGAGCCTAGAAAGTTCTACGTTCACATCAAGCCTGCCCCAACCCGGGCTGTGGCCTGCAGCTCCGAGGCGGCAGCTGCACAGCTCAGGGCCACAGCTGGCAGCCTCATCCTCCCTCCAGGCCCAGGGGTGAGGAGGCAACCGTGGGGGTTACAGGGTCCAGCTAGACGCAGCTGAGCCTGACATTGCTTGACTTTTTTCGCTTTTCCTGCAGGGCACCATGAAACGTCACTCATCCCGTGAGCAGCCGCTGGCCCCCCTGGGAGGGACTCTGGGAATGATGGCTTGAATGGCTATGAATTAGATTCGGGATCTGCTCTGACCCTCGGGCTCCTGGAAGGGCAGCAGGGGCAGGCCTAGAGCCAGCCGGGACTTCTGGGCTAGCAGGAGCAGGATTTGGGGCTAGCCTGGGCCAGGACAGGGCACTTCCTCATACAGATGCATGGGTTCCCACTGCTTGCTTTGCTGGTCACCTTGGGCCTCTGGGACAGAAACTCAAGGTGTGTCTGTCCTAGGAGACGCTTCTGGGAAGCCACAGAGACCTCGGTCGGCCCCACGCACGGGCAGGTGGGTCTCGCGGAGACATGACCGAGCAGACCAATATGCCACACGTCCCTGCCTCCAGCTCCCTCAACCTGGCCTAAGGTCCCTTAATAATTGTTGGACAATTATTAAGTGCCTGCTGTGTACTTGTGTTGCGCTGGGTCTGGAAGGCCTGTGGACAAAAGTCACAATTGCTGAAAGCCTGGTCTTAGTGCAGCGACTGTGTGTGTGTGTGTGTGTGTACACTGGTGGTGTGACTTGTTGGGTGGGCAGGGCCGGAGGGCGGAGTAACCACTGATCCCCTAAAAAGACAGAGGAGTCACACCAGGTGGAACCGTGTGCTGGGAGCAGATAGCAGCCTGTGGAAAGGCCTCAGGTGCTAGGCTCGCACCCGCCCCTGTCCCTGTCTCCAGCTGCGCTGAAAAGCCCCTGGCCTTGGAGGAACCGCTGTCCAAGAACCTCTTCGGGCCGCCGCTGGAGTCAGCCTTCGATCACGAGGACTTCACGGGTAGGGTGGGGGGTGCACAGCAGGGGTCATGAGGGCTGATGGGGGTAGGGGAGTTGGGGAGGGTGGAGAGGAGGTGACAGCGGGGCGTGGACTATGATGACCAAGGTCCTGGACGTGCCCTCCCTCCTAGGCTCCAGCAGCCTGGGCTTCACATCCAGCCCGTCCCCTTTCTCGTCCTCGTCCCCGGAGAATGTGGAGGACTCAGGCCTGGACTCTCCGTCTCACGCTGCCCCTGATCCTTCCCCTGAGTCCTGGGTCCCCCGGCCCGGCACCCCGCAGAGCCCACCCACCTGCAGGGTACAACACCCTGAGGCCAAGGGCCCAGTGCCCCATGCTCCCTCATCAGGTCCCTGGGGGCCAGAGGCAGGTTCAGGTGAGCTTTGACCCTGCAAGTGTCCCCCGGCTGGTGTCGGGGTGGGCTGGGCGCAGGTGAGGCCTCCTTGGCAGGACTGTCTGATAGCTGTTCAAAGGCCCTGGGGCAGGTGTTGAGTTGGTACTGGAGTCACCTGGCCAAGAGACTAGGGGTGAGCTGCAGGAGCTGGGGCAGCTACAAGGATGGAGGATGGGCCTAAGATAGCGTGATGGAGAACTGGCTGGGCCCGATGGCTACCGTTGAATGGAGATGTCATTGAAGCGGGAATTTGGCCCAGGCTGCCATACCTGGGAAAGAATCTGGTTCCTGGCAGAGCTAAGGGGGTGGGACATCAGAGTGAGGAACAGGTGATATTGGGGTCTCTGTCACTCTGTAAATGGAGGTCACTGAATCACCAAATCTGTCCTTACCCCCCGCCAATGGCATCCCCCTCCCGTAACATCCATCTGCCTGTCTGGAGCCTAGGGTGTTACCTAGGAGCCCTTGGAATATTGTCTCTTCTTGAGGGCTAATACCCCAACCTCTGGTGAGTCTCAGCCAAGTGTCCTTACCCTAGACTCAATGACACCTGCTGACTCCACTGGGGAGGGCCTGGCTGCACCACCAAGGAGACCTCGGTCCAGAAAAGTGTCCTGCCCACTCTCCAGGAGCAATGGTGACCTGGTGGGTGACATGCTGGTGAGGCAGCATGGGGAAAGGGCTGCCCCCCTGCAGGCAGCTGTGGGCAGCTCTGAGCCCTGATTCTCTTGTGCCTTGCAGTACCGGTCGCTCAGCCCTTCCCCGCTGGGATCTGCCCCCAGCATCGGCCCAGATCGGCCCAGCTTCTCCACCCAGATGGGACACGGTTTGTAGGGAGTCCCCTTCCCTCTCTGGGATGGTGGCTAAGTGGATGAGGCCTTCCCTGCTTCTGACCCCCCCACCCCCCCCCTAGGTATCTCCCGTGGCCCCAGCCCCGTGGTCCTGGGATCCCAGGACACCCTGCCCGTGGCCACGGCCTTCACTGAGTATGTCCATGCCTATTTCCGTGGCCACAGCCCCAGGTAGGTGGCCACAGGGACAGTGATACCAAGTGCAGTTTCAACCAGAGCATTTGAGCAGGGCTAGGGAGCCCTCAGGCTGGTCTAAGGAGGCCATGGGCGTTAAGGCGATGAACTTGGGATGGAGACAGGTCAGGGGTGAACTGGGTACCCTGAAGTAGGCTTGTCATCCCTGGGGTTGACATCCACGAAAAAAGAGACTTTAATGTTAAGCCACAAAGAAGAGGAGACCCTAAACACAAGTCAGGATGCTCAAAACACCAAATTTATTTAGTTTGAGATTCCTGTCTGCCCAGGAGAAAAGGGATCTAGGGAAGATACTTTCCTTCACACTTAAGACCAGGCTGGGTGCCGGTGGGAGGATTAGTCTTGCCCAGGCAGGGGAGGGAGAGAAAGAAGCTGGGGAGAGGCTGTGGGAAAAATCAGAGCTCCACGGAACTTTGGGCTCCAAGTGGGACCAGGGAGGCTCAGAAACTTTGCCAAGCAGAGCCCTCCTGGTCCCACACTCAGTGTGTCCCTGGCTCCCCAGTTGCCTAGCTCGAGTCACCGGGGAGTTGACCATGACCTTCCCTGCGGGCATTGTGCGTGTGTTCAGTGGGACCCCACCTCCACCAGTCCTCAGCTTCCGGCTGGTGCACACAGCCCCTGTAGAACACTTCCAGCCCAACTCTGAGCTGATCTTCAGGTGACTTGCATGGGCAGAGGGAGAGGATCTCAGATGCCCCTGGGGCCAGGGGCAGGTGGCTTTCCCCCTCTGGACCTACCTCTCCCATCCGCAGGAGCCCAGACTGGAGTGGGAGGGCCTCTCCCAACAGGTAAGGTTGTTCTTTCCCTGTCTCTGCAGTGACCCCTCCCAGAGTGACCCGGAGACCAAAGACTTCTGGCTGAACATGGCGGCGCTGACAGAGGCCCTGCAGCACCAGGCGGAGCAGAACCCCACGGCCTCCTACTACAACCTGGTGCTGCTGCGGTACCAGGTGGGATGGGGCAGGGCGGAGCGAGGCGCATAAATTGTGCAAATGACGGTGCCCTGGTCTCTCTGCTCTCTCCTGCCCTCTGCTGGCCATGGGCGGTACTGCGCGTCGTGTGTTTTGGACCCGGTTCGGGGGTCGCGTGGGGGCGGTTGCCTGGCGGGACCTGGCAGCGTCGCCCAGACACCTCTGTCTTATCATTCCTAAGTTCTCCCGCCCTGGACCAGAGTCAGTTCCGCTGCAAATGACCGCCCACTGGCAGTGCGGGCCCACGCTCACACGGGTCTCAGTGGAGTACAGCTACCGTGCGGGCGCCACCGCCGTGTCCACGCCGCTCACTAATGTCCAGATCCTGCTGCCCGTGGGGGAGCCGGTGACCAGCGTACGGCTGCAGCCCGCTGCCACCTGGTGAGCCACCCAGCCTTGCTGCGAGCACACAGGCCAGCCAACAAGAGCTTTCCGAGCGCCTTGGGCAGCTGTGCCACGCCACATCCCTGCACGGGTGGGGAAACTGAAGCTTGGCTTGGCAGTGGGTTTGCAGGGGCCACCCAGGTGACGGCCACTGCCAGAGTACTGTCTGTCAAAAGTCTGACCCAGCTTCCCTTGCCACCAGGAACACCGAGGAAAAGAGGTTCACATGGAAGCTTCCAGATGTGTGTGAGGCAGGGGGTGAGTCACGACTATGATGAGTCTACTGCGTGGGAGAGACCGCGAGTGGGCTGCACTTGTTAAAAACTGAGGGCCATTCTGCCTCGTGGGACCTGAAGAATCCCAGAGCATGATTCTCACAGAATCGGTCTGGCCTGTGCAAAGGCCCTAGGCACCCCGGGAGCCTGGGTTGAGGGGAGGGGTACAGGCTTGCGAGGTCCGATGTAGTAGAGGCTGAGCCCTCCTCCGGCCCCCAGGCTCGGGCCACCTCTCTGCCAGCTGGCAGCCACAGTCGGGGCCCAGTACCCCCAGCCCCGTGGCCGCGCAGTTTACCAGCGAGGGCGCTACGCTGTCTGGCCTCGACCTGGAGCTGCTGGGCGGCGGCTACCGCATGTCCCTGGTAAAGCGGAGATTCGCCACAGGTAGCTGCAGTTGGGGGGGATTGGAGATGCGGGGGAGGGAAAAGGGGGATGTTGGGGGGGCAGCCCATGCGAGGCCCCGCTCTGTCCCTGCAGGGATGTACCTCGTCAGCTGCTGAGGTGTCAGGTGCTCGGCAACCCCTGCCTCCCGCTGCCGCAGGCTCCCCAGGATCCACCTCCTCGCTTCCCCGCCCTCCCCCCACGTGGACAGGAACCCCCACCCCAGCCCGGCTGAGCCAATTTCTCCCTCCTCCATCCACAAACAGGTCCCTCCCCCCTCCCCGGTCTTTTAGTATTCTTTAAATAAACAGTTTTCTAACAAATAAAGGGGAATCCTCTTACCCATTGTTTTCCAAAGCCAGAAGGAAGGAAGTGGAAGGGAGTGGATCTAAGGGATGCTGGTGACCTACGACGCATTTCATGCCCAGGGCTGTGTGCCTGGCCTAGCCCCTCTGACTCACAGCTGGGCTACAGGGAGGGAGAAATAAGTGAACCCCTAAATGCAGCCGTTCTCAATCCTCCTAACGCTGTGACTCTTTAACGCAGTTCCTCATGTTGTGGTGACCCGCAACCATAAAATTATTTTGTTGCTACTTCGTAACTGTAATTTTGTCACCGTTATAAAATGTGATGTAAATATCTGAACTGCAGGACATCTGACATGCGACCCCCAAAGGGGTCAGGCCCCACAGCCTGAAAACTGCTGCCTAGAGGGTTCTGAGGTATACATAGGAGTGTATAAGCTAGAGAGGGACAGACATCCCAGATGTGTGGGCTTGGTGAGGAAGTGGTCAGCCAACCAGATACTGACAAAAGGTGGGAAGTTGGATAAAGATCCTGGTACCTGGGGCTGGAGAGCAGGCTTGGGGGTGGGAGTCGGGGTACTAGCCAGGACCTGACTGCTCCCAGCACCCTCAGGGCCAAGGGACCCTGCACCCTTTTCTGGCCTCCGAGGGCACTGCACTTACGTGGACTTAGACACAGGTACAAGAACACTAGTAGGATTTATCTTAACAAACAAAACAGCTCTTGAAAGCCACAGAAGCCAGAAGGACAGTTTGTCTGAGACCAGCTGTCTGCGGGAAGGCTGCGCAAGGAGTGACCCCAGCTTCCTAGGGAGGGGAAGAGATGGGTCGTGAGTTTCAAAGGACATGTGGGGACCTCAGATTCACCCCAATGGCTATGAGGACCCCTGACCAAGCCTGAACTGCAGATCCAGAACCTATTAAACTGGGGGAGTGGCTCAGGGGTGGAGCCCTGCCTAGAATCCCCCAGTGAGGAGCTGGGGGCGTGGCTCAGGGGTAGAACCCTGCCTAGAATCCCCCAGTGAGGGGCTGGGGGCGTGGCTCAGGGGTAAAGCCCTGCCTAGAATCCCCCAATGAGGACCTGGGAGCGTGGCTCAGGGGTGGAGCCCTGCCTAGAGTCCCCCAGTGAGGACCTGGGAGCGTGGCTCAGGGGTGGAACCCGTGCCTAATTTTTTAAAGACAAGGTTTCTCTGTGTAGCTTTGGCTTTCATGGAGTTGTAGACCCGGCTGTCCTTGAACTCACAGAGATCCACTTTCCTCTGCCTCCTGAGTGCTGGAATTAAAGGCGTGCGCCACCAAAGCTTGAAAACCTCTGGTTCTCTGGCTTTCCCATCTTGCTCTGGTGAAAGGCAGGTCTGTGTTGCCCTGGTCTACCTTGCAAACTGTCACTCATGCCTCAAAATCCCATTTGTAGCACCCCCTCCTCAGCCTCTGGAAAGTGGGGTCCTAGCAGATGCCATCAGGCTTGTCCCTCTACCCTTCTCACGTGTGCCTGCAGATTGGAGGTTGGTCCCTGTTGCCATCCTACGTGGCAGGTCACTATCAGCACCCCATACCCGGGGTCACCACCTGCAGCAGAGGTTTATTTGCTTGTACTTCCTTGACCAGTGATAAGCGCTAGTAACATGACACCTCCTGGTGGCTTTAATTTGCTCTCCTCGGGGTACAGAAAGGCAGGACACCTTTAAAAACACAATAGTCCTTTTTCTTAGGCCTGGTTTTTTTTTCCACTGGTCCTCTAGAGCCGGGAGAATCCTGCTTATTTCCCGATGCCCAGCAGCCAGGGAAGGGCATCATTGCTTGTTTATGATGCTGTGATTGTTTCCTGGGGGCGTGGCTTAGGGGTGGAGTTTTTCTTTTTTAGTTTTTTTTTTTTTGATTTGTTTGTTTGTTTTGGTTTTTGGGTTTTTTTCCCCCCGAGACAGGGTTTCTCTGTGTAACAGCCCTGGCTATCCTGGAACTCACTGTGTAGACCAGGCTGGCCTTGAACTCACAGAGATCCACCTGGCTCTGCCTTCCTGAGTGCTGGGATTAAAGGCGTGAGCCACCATGTCCGGCAATTACAGCCAGCTGTGAGCTGCCGTGTGGGTGCTGGGATTTGAGCCAGGGTCCTTTGGAAGAACAGCCACTGTTCTTAACCGCTGAGGCATCTCTCCAGCCCTTCTTTTTTAGTTTTTAGAAATAATTTATTTTATGTACATTGGTGTTTTGCCTGCATATATGTCTGTGTGAAGGTGTCAGATCCCCTGGAACTGGAGTTACAGACAGCTGTGAGCCGCTATGTGGGTGCTGAAGATTGAACCTAAGTCCTCTGGAAGATCAAACTGTGCTCTTAACCCCCAAGCCACCCCTCCAGCACGCGGGAGGTGTTTTCTGTTGCAGGGGACTTCAGTGAGAGAAAGTAAACCTTTTCAATGATAATATGAAGTGGTGGCCTTTGACATGGCTCCACCCAGGCTGCCTCACATGGTGTTTCCCTGGAATACTGCCCCTCCCCACACTCCTGGCAACCCTTGACCAGCTCCTTCATACATAGGTGGGACATTTGTATTGGTTGCTATCACTCAGCACCACGATCCCCTATGGAAGCTTCATTCCTTCTTTATAGTCAGTGAGTGGGGCTGCTGTGACCTCGGGGTGCAAGGGCCTGCCCAGTGGTTTGAATTCCCTGGGAACTGCCACTCAGGAAGGGATTGCTGTGTCATGTGACAATCAGTTCTGTATCTGACCCTGGAGCTCTGCCCACTGTGTGCTGCTACAGGGATCCAGTATCAGGAGGACTGAGTTTCCAGTTTCAGGATTTACTTCCTTTCCCTCCAGCAGGCTACTACGCTCGCTCCCTGCACAACTGAGAGTTAGTACCAACAGGTTTACCGGGTACGTTCTGAGGAGGAGGACAGGTGGGGACACTCTCAGGGGATTGACGCATGATCCTGGTATTTAGGAGTCAAGGACCTACCAACAAATTTTAAGGTTCTGGAACCGTCTAAGTCTCTGGGTACACTCCCAGCTGAATGTTTCTTCATGCAGCAAGGGCTGAGAAGGGGCAGCAGGGAGGGGGGAGGCTGCATCGAGGGACAGATGGACTTGCACAGCTCAGAGCTTGGAAGCTCCGACTCCCTCACAGTGGGGTGGGAGAGGGGGAAGTGAGGCCCTAAGTGAGGGTGGGGAGGGAGCTAGATTCCGCCAGGGGAGGGGCAGAAAGAGAGGAGGAAGAGGTCAGCATGGCAACGGAGTTGTCCACTGGAAGGAGGGGCAGGGTCAAGGCGAATGGGCGTGCCCAAGAAATAGGGGAGGTAGGGGTGGAGATCTGGGCCCAGGAAATATGAAATAGGGAAGGAGGGCGGGGCCCAGAGGGAAGGGCGGGGCCACAGCCTAGGTGTGACCATCCGTTAGGAAAGAACCAGCTAAAGGGGACAGCAGGACGCGGAGGGGCGAGGTGAAGAGACCAGAGCGAGCCTGGGTTGGCGGCGGGAAGACTTTCTCCTTGGCCATTAGGAAGCTCCTCTGGCAGGAGGAAGGAATTAGGGGTGGGTGGAGGGCGGGGAAGAGGTGGAAGGAGGCGAGTGGTCAAAAGGCTGGGCGGGGCCACTGTCCATTTAAAACTCTGTGGCCTCTGGGGCTGTCAGGAGCCTTCGCCATGGTGAGTACGGGGGGTGGGGGGGGTCCCGGGTGGGCGTGGGGCGAGGTTGGGGTCTAGGGCGCTTTCTAGCTGTGCCATGCTGAAGATGCTCCGCAGCCCCGACCAGGTTCCCGGGCTCCCGGTTCAGCCCCACCACATTTCGGGGTCAGGAGCTTGTCGCCAGTTCACATCCGCACAGCTTGGTGGCTGACCCTGACTCAGTTTCCCCTGTTTGTATTTGTGAAACAACCATGTTTCCGGACAAACAGGAATCTTATTTTGTTCTGACGCTGACACCGTGGTGGGAAGCTGGGATCGGCATGAGGCTGCGGTGATGGTAAACTGAGGACAGTGGCCATTCAGTGGGTAGTCATCTATCACCATAAAGTGAGATACTGTGTTGCTAACCAAGGTTCTGACCCTTTGGGGTAAATTTCCTGTTTTTCTGTTTCTTTTTTCTTCCTTTTCTGGAACTTGGCTTTGAACTTTCTGCCTTCCTCGGCCTCTCCAATGTTGTGTCTGGACCCCCAGTTTCACTCCCTCACCCTAGCCTGCCATTTCCCATGGAGTCAGAAAGGGAAAGTGTAGCCACCGAGGGACACCACTTGGTCCCCATCTTGTTCCAGTGTTTGCGCAGCCCAGCACAGGCCAGATCTGCTCCCCTGGGCGTGGCGTTTCCCTTCAATGGCTGAGGCTGCAAGGATCCTATGGTGGCCCTAGGGGCCTTCTCTGCGGCCCCCTCAGAGATTCCGAGCCCACAGGCCTTGGTTCCCCTCCCGCGTGGGCGGGTGCCTGGTCCCGGTCCCTCTGCTGAGCTGATCCCCTGCCTCGGGTCCCTCAGGAGGCACTAATGACCCAGCAGAGGTGTGGCTGGGCAGTGTATTTACTTTAATCTTGATTACTCGGATCTTTCATCTGTGACATTTATCTTTGATTGTGAAAATTAAAGAGATTTTTGTTATCCTGATATAAAAGTCACCGGAAGAGGGAAGAGGGGATAGAACCTGCCTTGAGGGTAGAGACCTCTGGTGACCCCAGATGACAGGCCTGTGAGCCGCTCTGCTGATTGGAAGGGGCAAGGATATGGTGAGCACCTTTCCAAGCTCAGTTTCTCCATCTGGCTGGGCTTGGCTGATGGTCATGATCCTGCTTCCTCCATCCCGGTTCCTGGGGCAGAGGTGGGGTGGATGCCAGAGGCTCAAAGGCCTGGAACCAGGAAGTTGTGGTGTGAAGGCTTGGCTGGGCCTGGGCACCATTGAGGGCCTAGGTCAACATCTCAGTAACATCTTTATAGGACCTCTCTCTCTCTCTGTCTCTCTCACTCTTTTGGTTTTTTGGAGACAGGGTTTCTCTGTGTAGCCCTGGCTGTCCTGGACTCACTTTGTAGACCAGGCTGGCCTTGAATTCACAGAGATCCACCTGCCTCTGCCTCCCAAGTGCTGGGATTAAAGGCGTGTGCACTACCACCGCCCGGCAGGAATTCTCTTTTATGTTCATAAAAATCCCGGTTCTTCGAAAAAGAAACTTGCCCAAAGGGAAGACAAGTTGACTGGAAATGCACTGGGGTCAGGTGCCCAGTCTGGGCGTTGGGTGACCCGGGGCTCAGGGTCACATGGTCAAAAGACGACCTATAAACCACCTGCTCCAAGCACATAGAAGGCACCCTCCCAGAAGCTCCCAGCATCCTCTGCACCCCTCTCTCTATGGGAATGATTCAGAACATCCAACCTGATCATTTCCCTATCCACCTTGATGCCTCTGTGACCCTCTGTCACTCTCCTGCCTCAGTGGCCTTATGAAGGCTGGGGACAGGTCAGGGCAGAGGACACAAGGTGGTTGCCACCTAAGGCAGAGAAGCCAAGGGCTCATGAATATTCATTATTTAATAGCCCCAGACATCATTAAGATACAGCACTTGAACCACAAATAGTAAGAGTATTCAGCGGGTATGAATAGTAATATGCAACACATTAATATTAATATGCAACACATTAATATTAAGATGAGCTGTATTAATATTAAGGCATCTTATTAATATTCACAGCAGAGCTAGGAATGCCTGGGTCATTGACACAAAGTTTCGGCTGTTTAATAATCAGGTCATTAGCCGTCCACGCACACATGGCAACTGGTGCGGTATCTGTTTCAAGTTCGTTGCTTTTATCAGCCAGTGTCTCTCATTATGCAGTGTGTCCTTAGTGTCCAATGGCTCATTAATATGCAGCGAATAATTAATTTCATTACTAAGCAGCGTTTTCTTTATGTTCAGTGGTCCCTTAACATTCGGTGGGTTTGTAATTCAGCGAATACTGGCGTCCGTATAGACGGTGTCTGGGACCTATTACATTAGTCAGGACAATCTTGTCCACATCCACTGGACTGTGACAAGGCCACCGCCCTGTGCCCCAGGTAAGAGAGTTCTGTGTGAAATTCCTAGACTGCTTGCTTGCTTGCTATTTATTTATTTATTCATTGCTCCTATTTCTTGGACAAGATGGAGCAGCGACCAAGAGTCACTTTGGCTTACTGACCATTCAAATATTCGGGAGTTGCCACTGGTCTTTGGTGCACTCACTTGTGGCTTCTTATGTTTTTTATGCTTTTGTTTGTCTTTTGTTTTTCAGGACAGGGTTTCTCTGTGTAGCCCTGGCTGTCCTGGACTCGCTTTGTAGACCAGGCTGGCCTCGAACTCACAGAGATCCGCCTGCCTCTGCCTCCCGAGTGCTGGGATTAAAGGCGTGTGCCACCACACCGGGCCTTGTCTTTACTTTTTCCTTTTTTTTTTTTT
>CAJQZJ010033979.1:157212-185512 GCA_907164525.1 Lophiomys imhausi | reverse complement strand
AATTTTTTTTTTTTTTTTGGTTTTTCGAGACAGGGTTTCTCTGTGTAGCCCTGGCTGTCCTGGACTCAATTTGCAGACCAGGCTGGCCTCGAGCTCGCAAAGATCCGCCTGCCTCTGCCTCCCAAGTGCTGGGATTAAAGGCGTGCGCCACCACTGCCTGGCTTAATTTTTTTTTTAAATTATGTATACAGTATTTGCTCTACATATATGCCCGGGCAGATCTCAATGCAGATGGCTGTGAGCCACCATGTGGTTGCTGGGAATTGAACTCAGGACCTTGGGAAGAACAGTCAGTGCTCTTAACCTCTGAGCCACCTCTCCAGCCCGTCTTTGCTTTTTCAAGACAGGGTTTTTCTGTAGCCCTGGCTGTTCTGGAACCCACTCTGTAGATCAGGCTGGTCTCGAACTCAGAGATCCCCATGCCTCTGCCTTTGAGTGTTGGGATTGAAGGCCTGCAACAACACTGCAGTAGCCTCGCCTCTCCTGTTAACAATGGTGACATTTGATGTCTCCTTGGTGCTGTTTCCATTTCCTGGGCTGGGCGGTAGATGCAGGAGGCTGTCCACAGAGTGGGAAGAGAAAACACTGATGCTGCTCTGGGCTCAAGGCTCATGGGGCTTCCCGAGTGGGATGGGGCCCCACAGTTGTAACTTCCTGAGTGGGGAGGAAGCCGCTCAAAATGCTTCCTGGTACAGACAGCCCTAGGCGGAACTGACTGATTTTGTGAGGAGGGGCAGGGCAGAGTAACCCCAAATCCCCTTGGGCTCCTTGAAACCTTGTCTGACTGAAGCGCTTTGCTGGTGGTGGGGGCGACCAGGCCGGTGTGTGAATGTTTTTCTTTCCTCAGATGGGGAGGATGAAGTGAGACCCGTACCTTTGTCTGTCCCTCAATTAGACATCATTCTTTGGGACTGAAGGTGTGTGCTAAGGGTGCGGCTACATTCCACCTAGATCACACAGGCCTAGGTGTGAACCCTTGTGAGAGCAGCCATGCGCAATGCTCCACCCCACCCACGCACACAGGTTCCCCTCGTAGGTTCTCCCCAGTGTCCCCAATCAGAAGCGTAGAGGTTCCTTGATCTCCCCACACACGTTCTTCAAAGTTCCTGTCCTGCCACCTCCCTCTTCTTGAAACCTCTACTGTGTGCGTGTGGAGGTCATGGGATGACCCTGTTTCCCAGGGAGAGATGTGGCCTAGGCAGGGGGAATCTCTTTGCCCCCTGTGACTGAAGCTATTCAAACTTCAGGAAAAACCAGAGAGCCAGATGTGTGCCCATTAAATGAATGAATGAATTAATGAATGCCTTTCCAACTCATTGCAACAGGTCTGGTGGCTGCGCATAGAATCTGTCCCTAGCCAAGGTGGACGGTGCAGCTGATGGAAGTGTCTCCTATGCTAAGGGTTTTTACAAATCAGTAAGAGTCTGTCTGTCACTGAGGTCCTGCAGCAGGAGACCTCTGTGGTGCTTTTACGTGGGGTCTATCTTGTTTTACTTGGAGGTTCAGAGAGGCCAAACCACGGTGCCAGGGACACACAGCAGAACCCATGGCAAAGAACGAGGGAGCCACCGCAGTACAGGCACTAGCACAGCGGGTTTGGTTGAGGCCTTCAGTCTCCAGGACACTTGTTAACCATCCGGCACTGTTCCAGGCCGCCGGGGAGATCAAGGACAGCCGGACTCAGCACAGCTATCCCAAGACAGACAAGGTAAGTGGTAAGGCTCTGCAGGTATCCGGCAAACGCCTGCCACTTGAAATGCTTCATGCTGTGACATGGGGTGGCATGGCAGACACCAAGGTCAGGGCGAGTGTGGGAGACAGCCAGGTTGAGGGCAACAGCACTGGGCTCAAGGGCGTTTCTGAGTGGCCTCTGGAACGAGAGCCAGGCCTGGTGACAGCTGTCACCCCAGCACTCCTGTACTGAGTCCATCCTCAGCTACATAGCAAGTTCGAGGTCAGTTTGGGCTTCCTGAAAGTGAGATCATTACAGCTGGGGTTCTGGCAGGTCTGTAAGAGTTTACCAGACGCCGGGCGTGGCGGTGCACGCCTTTAATCCCAGCACTCCTGGAGGCAGAGGCAGGCAGATCTCTGTGAGTTCGAGGCCAGCCTGGTCTACAGAGTGAGTTTCAGGACAGTCAACGCCGTTGTTCCACAGAGAAACCCTGTCTCAAAAAACCAAAAAGAAAAAAAAAAAGTTTACTCAAACGTCAAGTTCTTTCTGCCTTGCACACCCTCATGCTGGTCTGGGCCAAAAGCGACCAGAAGTGCCAAGGGACAGGGAGTCAATGAGGAGAGCCTGGAAAACGGATTATCCAAAATGGGTTTTGAGGGAGGAATATTATTAGTTTCCTAGCTGGGTGGTAGTGATGGACGCCGTATAGTCCCAGCACTCTGGAGACAGAGGCAGGTGGATCTCTGAGTTCAGGTTGCTTGCTGAGGAAGACTTCGCTGGGGCCAAAGGGCCTGGGCACCGGGTCTGGGTTCAAGTCCAGTGAGAGTCATTATGGTTTGAGCGAGAGGAGGGAGACTTAACACGGGGGACCCACAGCTCTGGCGACCTTGCTCTAGGCCCTGCCCCCCACGCCATGCGGCTACCTCGACTGTCCCCTGATGTGAGCCTCATCCTGGCCTTGGCCTCGCTCCTGCTGCTCCTGACCCGAGTTTCGCCACCTGGTTGCCCTGCCCCCGAGAAGCCCACAGTGTCTGAGGATGTCCCCGCGTGGATCCCGGGCCCCCCACGCGCGCCCCCTGCCCCCTGCCGGGCCAACCTGTCGGTGACCGAGCACCGGGACTTCGCGGGGCTGCCCGCGCACGTGCGCGACTTCCTACTCCACCGCCACTGCCGCGACTTCCCCGTGCTGCGGGAGCCGCCGGCGGCCAAGTGCGCGCGGCCCGTGTTCCTGCTGCTGGCCATCAAGTCCTCGCCCGCGAACTACGGGCGCCGCCAGGTGCTTCGCGCGACGTGGGCG
The DNA here is from genome assembly GCA_907164525.1 of Lophiomys imhausi. Taxonomy (NCBI): domain Eukaryota; kingdom Metazoa; phylum Chordata; class Mammalia; order Rodentia; family Muridae; genus Lophiomys; species Lophiomys imhausi. Next base: position 182,543 of record CAJQZJ010033979.1, on the reverse strand, counting down.
CGCGAGCGGCAAGTGCGCGGGGCGCCGCTGCGCCGCCTCTTCCTCGTGGGCTCCGACCGTGACCCTCAGCAGGCGTGGAAGCTCAACCGGCTGCTGGAGCTGGAGGCGCAGACGTACGGCGACATTCTCCAGTGGGACTTCCACGACTCCTTCTTCAACCTGACGCTTAAGCAGGTGGGCGTGGTGTGGGGAAGGACGCGGGATGTAGGGTTTTGAAGTATGTATACGAGACCCACGCAGAGAAGGCGGGGAAGGGTTTGCACAGGGAGGGCTCTTGGCGCGTTGCCTGTCTGGGGGAGTCCCCAAGCCCGCGCGTTGCCTGCGTCCCACCCCCAGGTCCTTTTCCTAGAGTGGCAGCAGCGAACCCGATGCACCAACGCCAGCTTCGTGCTCAACGGCGACGACGACGTGTTTGCGCACACAGACAACATGGTCACCTACCTGCAGGGCCGCGACCCGGACCGCCACCTCTTCGTGGGGCACTTGATCCAGAACGTGGGTCCCATCCGGGTCCCTTGGAGCAAGTACTTTGTCCCAGTGCTGCTGTCGGCCGAGGACAGATACCCGCCCTACTGCGGCGGTGGTGGCTTCTTGCTGTCGCGTTTCACGGTGGATGCGGTACGTCGCGCCGCGCGTGCCCTCCCCATCTTTCCCATAGACGACGTGTTCCTGGGCATGTGTCTGCAGCAGCAGGGGCTGGCTCCCGCAGCGCACAGCGGGGTGCGCACGGCGGGGGTGTACCCCCCTAGTCCTCAGGTGTCATCCTTCGACCCCTGCTTCTACCGGGATCTGCTCCTTGTGCACCGCTTCCAGCCCTTCGAGATGCTGCTCATGTGGGATGCACTAAACCAGCCCCAGCGCGCCTGCGGCAGGCAGAGCCAGGCCTACTGACCCAGTTGCGGTGTGGGGGGGGTCCCCACCTCCTGTCCCCAACCACGTGCGAAGCAGCGACTAAAGGAGGGGTTCAAAGTGGGGAGCGGCAGAGCGGGTCTGGGTAGCCAATAGGCTGCCCGGTAAACTCCTATGTATGCTTTGAAACCCTCTTGGTACTGCTCACAGCAGGCACTCTGGAACAAGCCTAATGTGGGCGGGTCCCTTTAGAGGCTGCTAAGCGAGTCGTGCTGCAGGCAGAGCCCATGGGTGTCGGGACTCAGAGTGGGCCTTGGCCTCCCTCAGGCCCCCAAGGAAGTGGGGCAGGGGTTCCAGGTGGATTTCAAGCCGAGGAGGTCAGAGATCTTGACTTGGCCACCACTAGTGTCCCCCCAAAACGCAGGGAAGAGTGTAGGGGTAGGAGGGGTCCTGTGTCCCACAGAAGTACTTTGTCCCTGTGCTGCTGGCGGCTGAGGACAGAAGGGAGTGGTGGGAAATAAAGTCTGTGAAAGGCTGAAGGTGGTGTTTTGTGGGGGCATTATACAACCCAGGGCTCCACCCCTTTTTATGTTATCGATTTAAAATGATTGTTTTATTGTGTATGTTACTGCCATGGGTGGAGGTCAGAGGACGAAGGGAGCTGGGTCCCTCCTTCCTCCGTGTGGCTCCTGGGGCTTGAACTCAGATCCCCAGGCTTGGCAACAAACATTTCCACTCCCTGAGCCCCTATTTATTTTTTTCAGCACCATTCATATTTTAACACCATCTGCTCTACCCCACTTCTCTTTGACTTTTAATATTTTATTAACTCACAAGATCAAGAGTCATCTTCATTTCTGCAACAGGGCTGTCTGTGGCTCAAGTCCTCCTCGCTTCCTCCCTCATTCATTACTGAGGTTCTTTCCCAAGGGTCATAATGGTGGACACAGTTTGGTGAAATTGGACACATCTTCACTCCTCCCAGACCAGCTCTCACACCCTCTATAACTCCTGAGGCCTCAACCTGTGGAAAACAGAACTTTCCAGACTCATCTGGTCTCCCCACGGGGCTGCCTCAGTTCTGACCCTACCACCCTAGTGTAGTCCTGGGGCTGGAACCCTTAGGAGTACCAACCAGGCCCCAGTCCAGTCCCGTACTGTCTATTGGGCATCAATGGTGTACCTCACAGCCATGGGAAGGGCTCTTGACACCCCTGAGGTGACAGCAGAGGTGAAAGCTGAAGGAGGGGACAGGAGGAAGTCATGTGTCTTTGGAGCATAGCCTGTGCTGGGGTGAGCCGCCCAAGGGCTGTTAGGTGAGCAAGTGCAGGTTGTGGGGTGGGAGGGAGAGGACAAACGGGGTTCAGAGGTCACACGGGAGAGCTTGGCAGTAGAGCACCAGTGTGGAGGGCAGTGCTCCCTCTCCTGCGCTGTCTGTGGCTCCCTATTGCCCACATAGAGACTCCCAGCCCCTCCAAACCTGTTGAGGATCTCGGTTATTGCTGTCACAGGGCCTGAGCCCTGCGACCCACAGAGGCAGGGTGAGCGATTAGGGGGGCATATCCGTTACCTCCGGAGCTGAGCTCAGCCCACCACAGCCATACTGAGCCCTGGTCTAGGGCTTGGGGTTATAGATTTCCACCGAGGGAACTGAAACCCACCTGACTTTCCTAAGTAGCAAGACCCCAGCCTCAGTTTCCCACGTGGTGCCACCTCTGGTCAGGGTGTGACCCGAGCAGAGTCACAGGTCCCTGCCATTCCCCACCCCCATGTTGTTTTTTTCCAGACCAAAAAAAAAAAAAAAAAAACCATGAAGTTGCCTTTTTTATTTAGACTTTGGGGGATGCAGGGAGGAGGGGACACAGGCCATGATGGGGGCTTCTTTGGGGCAGGACGTGTAGGCTTCCGTTTCTGAGATCTGTGAATAACTGAGGATCCTTCCAGCAAACCAAGGGGTGTTGCTTTCCCGTGGTTCGGGAGGAGGCGGGCAACTGAGGACTCACTGAGCCCGGCGCCCGGTCAATGGGGACACAGGCCCAGCAGGTCCTGCTGGGTGCAGCCAGTGACACAGCAGCGGTGCACTGCGTTGGTGGCCATGCTGCGGCGCCAGCGCTGAGGAGCCTGGCGAGGAAGCTGCGGGTCCAGCGCAGGGTCCGCGTCTGCCACAAGAGCGTGCAGGAGCTGCCTTTGCTCTAGCCACTGCAGCAGCTCCCCTGAGGGTGAACAGAAGTCAGTGAGAGTCGCTCCCACACACCCAGCACATGTTTATTATGTGCCCGGAGGAAAAGGAGCACATCTAGAGCGCCTGCTGAGTACCGCATAACTCTGAGCTGGTGCCCACATTCGCCTCCCACGTGTGCGTGGACCGATGTGCCTCCTGTGTGCCCTAGATTCTGGCCGTAGAAGGGTGGGGTCCTTAGAATTGCACAGAGGTCTGGGCTCACCCTGTGGCCCTGTGGGTGACACCCTCAGTGTCAGGAGGGAGCCATAGAGTCCTACAGCCGCCACCGCAGCTGTGTGACAGGGACCCCTGTCCTCCCATGTTCTCTGGGGCTGGAGGCAGAGTCTCATTCCAGCCCCAGAGAGGGCCATATCCTAGTGATCTCAACACTGGGGATACCGAGGCAGGAGGATTCTTGTGACTTTGAAGTCACTTTGGGTTGCATAGTGAGAGTGTGTCTTTAATAAACAATAAACCGAGTGGTGGCTCTTGGCAGTCATCTAGGCACTCAAGCCTCAGAAGTTCAAAGCTATCCTCAGTTACATTGTTAGTTTGAGTCCAACCCCGTCCCAAAAATTCAAAAACAGGAAAAAGTTAAAATTTAAAATTTCATGAGGACTTCACTCTCCAGTTATCGAGAGGGGATGCCACCGTGTCCTCATCTCCACTCTTACTTATCCGCGCGTGTCCACCCGCCATGCCTGTCCCCACTCACGATCGCGGGTGTCCACGGGATGCGTGACCTCGGGGGACCAGTGAGGGCCTCCGCACACCTGCACTAGCGCGCGCACCAGATGGTGGCCACAAAGCTTGGCGCGCACCTCGAGGGGCTGTGGGGGGCGCAGCGCGGACCCCAGAGCTGGCAGCAGCAGCAGCAGTAACAGCAGCAGGGCGCGCATGGTGGCAGCAGGCGGCGGGTAGGGACGCCCCTTATAGATGCCTTGCGCCGCCCATGGTCCTTGGGGGGAACACTGTGAGCAGCGCAGAGAAGGTCGAGGCCTGGGTCATGGCTAAGAGCTGTGTGTCCAACTTGGGACCCTGAAGTCTCTTCCAGGTGCAGCACTGTGCCAGTAGATGCCCCCAACATTTTAAAACAAGCCAAGCGCCCCTTCTGTTGTAAGGGTGGTGTCCACTTGTCATGCTGCAATTGGAAAAGCCTAGGCAGGAGAATTGCCGTGAGTTGGACACCGTTTGGGCCCTGAAGGTGATGGGAAGAGGTATTTATGACTTGGCTTTGTCAAAGAGGGAAACTGAGGCTGGGAGAGGTGAGGATGAAGCCCAAACTGTCCCCTCCCCTGTGCCTCTACCTTGGGGGCTCTTGTGGGTAACTGCGGGCAATGTCCTGAGGTGCGACGGGCTACCTCACCCTGCTCCAGCCTTGGCCACTGACTATCCCTCCCACCGCCCCTGCCTGGAACTAGTGAGCCAAGGACCGCAGCTGGACAGCAGAGGTGGTGTCCTTGGGGCTGGCCAAGGCCTCTCCTCTCCCAGCTGTACCTATCCCGCAGCCCCACACTTAGCCCCGCCAAGCCTGAACCACACCTCAGAAGTCAATTCTCTGATATCTCCAACTCCAGCCACAAACCATCTTTTCTACTGAATTCATTTATTCAGTCAGCAAACATTCCTAGAGCGCAATCTGCGAGGAGGCCATGCTGAAGCTGAAGCTTCACAGCCTCAGGAGCCGGCGAGCAGGGCACAGGGGACTGGACACAGATACTGTCCCAGACCTGGGGTCAGGCGTGGGTTTGGGGATCTGGTTGGGTTTCTGGCCCAGGCTGGGGTGCTTCTGCAGGAGGAGGACCTGCCAGGAAAGCAGGCGATGACGCAGAGCCCGGGGTAACAAATTTAACACCCCCGTTCTGTGAGGAAAGAATGGGAAGATGGGGAAGGGTGCGAGAGGGAATGAGGGGCGCTGGGGCCCGGAGAGGGACAGCTCCCTGCCTGACGGTTGCACAGCCGGCTCGTGAGAACCTGGCTCCGATCGTCCTGGCCGCTATCCCGGGCTTCCACGCCACAGTGCGTCCAGCTGCGGGCTCAGGGTGCCGAAGGACGGCCGTTCCTGCGGGCTGGGCGCCCAGCACAACTGCATGAGCTCCTGGACCTGAGGGTGGGAAGCCAGGTGGGCGGTGCCTGAGCCGCCCTTAGTCTAAGGGAGTAAACTCAAAGTCACCCCACTGTGCTCCACAGCTCTCCTTGGCTCCCTGTGGACTTCAGAACAGAAGCTAGGTCTGCCTTGTCGCCCCCCTCCTTCTGTCTCGAGACAGGGTCTCAGTCATCTTGACTGGCCTTAAACTCGTGGCATTGCTCCTGCTTCAGCTTCCAGATTGCTGGGGTGATAGGCACACACCCCACGCCTCACCCCACATTTGCCTCTGTCAACCATCCCACCCCATCGCCGGGTGTCCTGCTGGGACTGACTTCTCCCAGCTACTCCGACAGGTGTCATTCATGCCTGGGAGAGGCTGTGAACCCCCAGATTCATAATGGCTTAGAGTACTCTGTAGCTCAGTGGTGGGCGTTTGCCCAGCGGACCCTGGCTTCAATTCTCAGCACTGTAAAGAATAAATAAGTAGGGCTGGAGAGATGGCTCAGAGGTTAAGAGCACTGACTGCTCTTCCAGAGGTCCTGAGTTCAATTCCCAGCAACCACATGGTGGCTCAGAACCATCTATAATGGGATCTGGTGCCCTCTTCTGGCCTGTAGGCATACATGCAGATAGAACACTATACATAATACATAAATAAATCTTAAAAAAAGAATAAATAAGTAAATAATAAAGGAAAAATGGAAGTATGGATTCGGGAGTGGTTGTGGTGGTGCATGCATTTGTCTTCTCAGCCCATGCGAGACTGAGGCAGAGGATGTCCAGGACCGGGCCAGCAGGTTTGCTCCAGAAAGGAGAAAGGCATCATTTCAGAAGCGCTCGTGGTGGGGGTGGGGGCTGAGCCTCTCTCATCCTGTAAAGCAGTGGCATTCCAGCCAGCACAGATGTTGTCAATCAAGAATGAAAACTGGGAAACTGAGTCCGCTTCCCTCACCTCAGTGGGGCAGATGGGAGGCGGTGGGAGGCGGCGGCCGTCAGCCAGCAGCTCCAGGAGGCGGCAGAGCGCAGGCCCATCACGCTCGGGCCCCATCATGCGCAGGAACTCCTGCGGGAGAGGGGCAAGTGGGACAGGGAAGGAGGCAGGGCTTGAGGTCAGGAGGGAGGGCTGGGGGTCAGGAGGGAGGCCGGGGTCAGGAGGGGAGGGCTGGGGGAGGGTGGGGCCGGCGACGCACGGCTGATGGGCTGCAGCTTTTGTCGCTGTAGGTGAAGAGCTCATACAGCACCACACCGAAGCTCCACACGTCAGACTGGCGGGAGAAGACGTTGTCAGACAGGGACTCGGGGGCGTACCTGAGGGTGGGGCAGGGCGTGGTTAGAAGAGGGCGTGGTCCGCAGGAAAGTGGTCCCGTTCTACCGAGGCTCCCTAGGGCACCACCCACCGAAGGCTGCCTGGTGCTAAGGGGGTGGGAGACTACAAGTGGAGAGCCCAGTAGTATGGGCAAAGGCGGATGACGCTATGGAAAGGCTAGGCCCTATGGAACGTGAAGGGCAGGACTGTGGAAGGGGTAGAGCCAGAAAAGAAACCGGCAAAGGGGCGGGGCCTGGGTAGAGGGAAATTGTCACCGTGGGAGGGGCCAGAAATGGGAGGGCGTGGCTAAGCCGGCTGGATAATCCCCTTGTGGAGTGGACCGGACAGTCCAGCCTGCACAGCCGTCGGGGGGCATCCGTAACGCTGTGGGCAGAGTCGTTATAGGCGAACTGTTTGCTGTGGGCGGGGCCTCTGCGAAGACAGGGCTGGGCCTGGGTGAGCCAGAGGTGGAGTTTGGGGCTCGGGGGCGTGGTCTCAGTGGGCGTGGCGTCTGGGTCTTGGCCTCGCACCAAAAGATGGGGCTCTGTCCCGGCTCGCGGACCACGTAGTAGTCCTTTCCAAGCGGCAGCAGCTTAGCGAGTCCGAAGTCCGCGATCTTCACATGCGCCTCGCTCTCCACCAGGATGTTGCGCGCAGCCAGGTCGCGATGCACACAGCGGCGCGCGCCCAGGTACTCCATGCCCTGCAGGGAGCCGTGAGAGGCCGTGGACCCGGCATCCCGGACCCCGGAACACCCATGCCCGACCTCGGCGCTTGTCGCACCTTGCATATCTGCCAGGCGAACAGCAACAGGCGGCCAGTGTGCAGGCGCGCACGGTGGCGCTGCAGGAAGTCCCGCAGGCAGCCGCTGGGCAGATACTCCATCACCAGCCGCAGGCTCTGGCGACCTGCAGACAGCGACAGCAGCTCTCGCGCACCTTCTATCGGGTGCATTGGTTCGCCCCAACTATGGAAGCTGAGGGTCAGGGGGGTTCAAGGCCCTTCTCAACACGACCAGACTAGGAAGGGGTAGAAGCGGGATTCGAACCCGCTTCCAAGCTGCTGCCGCCGCTCACCCGGCCCGTAGCTGACGCCCCTGTACTTGACGATGAAGTCGCTGTGCAGCGCCTTGAGGATCTGAATCTCCCGCTGGAAGTCCCTCTGCTGGTCGGGCCCGCTGTGCTGTAGCTGCTTCACTGCCACCAGCGGTCCCGTATTGTCCCCTAGAGGGTCGTAGCGACACAGCTCCACGCTGCCGAAGTTGCCCTGTGGGAGGATGCGAAAGCAGCTGGGGCTCAGGCTGCGACCGCCTTCCCGGTCGCGCGTGTCTCGCCTACTCACCTTGCCCAGCAGGGAGATGTACTTAAGGTGCCTCTCCTCGAAGATAGCAGGGTCCTGGCACGCGTAGAGCTGAGCGCCACCGCACAGCTCATCTCGGGGACTCGGGCTGCCGGGTGTAGGGTCTGAGAGAAGCTCGTAATCTGGGGGGAGGCCACATGACAAAGCCGGGTGTCTGTCTCTGCCTCAACCCCAACTGACTTGGTGTGTGAACTCCACCTGAACATGGCCCTCTCTGTCCCTTAAGACACGCCGTGGATACCTCGTGGGGAGTGGGAATGATCACTGTTCGGGAAAAGACACACTCTGTGGGATCCCAACGGCTAGAGGCACAAATGGGATCTGGGGGACAGGCCGTGTAGGGACACCAACCTGCCACCGGGATACCCTCAGATGGGAACATGGTGCTGACAAAACTTTAAGGTTTACAAAACAAAACCAAACCCCAGCCCCCGGGAGGGTGAGGAGGGGAGAGCTCCAGTTTGAGAGGCTCGCCTGTTTTACATGGTAAAACAAATGCAGACTGGGCCTCAGTCAAGGGCTTGTTGCAGGAGCAGCCTCAGTTCACGCGGACTGCTGGAGCCAGTGACCTCGGCACCCAGGTCGCAGACCCTCCCCGCCTGCGGCACCTGACGTAATGAGGCCGTTGAGGTCCCTGAGGATGGCGCGGAAGGAGGGGCGCCGGCTCGGGTCGTAAGTCATGCACTGCGTGATGAGTCCCGCCAGCTCCGTCCACCTGGGGGCAGGCAGCTGACCCCGGTCCTCGTAGAACTTCAGTTTCTGAGGGGCGAAGGAGATGCCTGTCCCGTGGTCTAACCTTATCCTCACCCCCCACCCACCGCGGGCCTGAGGCCGAGGCCACTGTTCTGACCTTGGCCGGCTCCAGCGAGGTGATGTGCGCGGGTCCCCCGCTGAACACCTCCCACGCGGTGGCGCCAAAGCCCCATTTATCAGCCTCCAAGCCGAGCGTCTGGGCATCCTGGAGACACTCGGGGGCCACCCAGGGGATCCGGTCGGTGAGCACTGGAGGACGCGGCAGTGGGGTTAGTGGGGTCACTTTCCAGACAAAGAGCCCCCTTGCGCAGTGCAAGCCCAGTGCGACCACACGTGGCTGCAGACACAGGACACCGGGTACAGCAGGGTGAGACGATCCTGTACTCACTTTCCAAACTCAGTACCGTGGGGCTGACACCAGGGTCACTCAGCTTGATGAAAGGTGGACTCCCATCAACCCCCTCGCGAGCCAAGAGCACCTTCCGGGCTGAGACGTTGCCATGGGGGAGGCCTTTGTCCTCCTAAGTGTCCCAGGGACAGGGAAATGTGGGTGAGTGGTTGATGAATGAGTACTGTTAGGCACACTCCTCTGCATCCTTCTAAGCCCATCTGATGCTGCCCAGACAACACGGACTGTGGGAGCCACTGTAGACCCCTGACGTCATCTCCTGTAACCTCCCCTTATCAGTATAGCCTCATACACCCCCTCAAACACCTGTCCCTCCTGTTACCTTCCCATGGCTTTAGGGACAGCTAAAGTCCCTCAGCCTGCCATTCAACATCCCCCTCTTCTCACCATTTCCCATATTCATCCCCTGCTCCCCTGCAGCCAGGTCTCACTAATGGCTGCTCCTCTTGGTGCCCGTGGGTGCACAGTTCTCTCTGCCGCTCTCAGCGCTCTAAGCCTGCTCACGCTGTTTCTTCATTCTGAATGTCCGATCTTGCATCCTTACTGAGCTCCTATCCACACCACAGAGCCTACTTTCATTTCCCTATCTGTAGAGGAAGCCTCCCTGTGGACCCAGGGTACACTCACCAAGTAGTTGAGGGCATAAGCCAGTTGCTTGGTCACCTGTAGCTTCCAACTGGCCGGCACCAGATGGCCTCGCTTGCGCAAATACATGTCAATTGCTCCTAGGTACACAAATTCCTGCACCATGATGCCTGGGGACAGCGGGACAGTGGGGTTGGTGTCATAAACCCCGAGACACTGTGCTCCTCCGCCAGCTCTGTCCCCACCTGCCCTCTGCTCTGTGCACAGGCTGGACTTCTGTTTACTATCAGCTCAACTGAATAAATGCAACCAGGATTCAGAGGGCAATGTGCAAGAGGTGCGAGGCTGTGCAGCCATTAGCCAGCAGGGTGGGAAAGGAGCCCATACTCTCTGGGTGTGGGTCTGGGGTAGGAGATGGGTGAGTACGGGGTGGTGGTGATCCAGAGTGCGTTGGAGGCACCATGCAGGTCCAGCGACGGGGGGGAGGGGCGAGGGCTGGGGTGGGGTGCAGGGCGCGGCTCACTGTCTCCAGCCACGCAGACGCCATACAGCAACACAAGGTGTGGGTAAGACACTTGGCTCATCAAGCTTGCGGCTTCCAGAAAGGACTGCGGAGGGGAGAGGGGAAGATGCATGGATCCTTCCCCATCGGTCCCCAGTGGGAAGCTCCCCAGCTCCAGATGGCCCCAGAGTAGGTTGGAAGTCCTGCTAGAAGCTGCCTCAAGTCTCTCACGATGTGATGGGCTTGTGGAAGAGCTGAAGTCTCACCCTCCCTTGGCCTCGCACATGTCACGCCCCCATCAGTCAGCTCCCCAGCCTCTCTGCCCACTGTCACACAGCCCTGCCTTCAGCTCTTGATCACCAGGCTCAGCATAGTTACACCCTATTTTGGTTTGATGGAGCCCTGCTATGTCTTGAACTTCTAGGTTTCAATGATCCTCCTGCCTCAGCATCCCCAAGTGCTAAGACAACAGGTCCCCATCTCATGCACGTCTGCGTGTCTGCGTGGCTTTCTACTCTGGTCCCATTCGCACCTCCATGCAGTTCCGGTGTCTGGCGTCCATGACCTTCAGGAGGACTTCTGTGTCGTGTGTCTCGCCATCCACGGTCTCCCGCCGGCGGCCACGGTAGATCTTAGTGAAAGAGCCGTGGCCCAGGTTCTCATGCTGTGGGAGACACCGAGGCAGCGACAGTTGACAGCGGCTCCCAAGTCCCTGGAGAAGGGCCTTGGCTCCCACCCCGGGGACCCTCACCCACTCCTGGCACCAGGAACCCTCACCCACCCGAGCCCCGGGGACCCTCACCCACTCCAGGCTGCCCGAGGGAATCGTGTGGAAGCTCAGCTGTGGCAGGGCACAGCAGGATGGAGAGCGGCTGGGGGCCGGCGCAGGGGTGCAGCCCCTTCGCACCACGATCAAATTGGATTTTTCTGAGGGGCAAGAAAGCAGAGGACAGAGGCAAAGGTTTCCAAGATTTAAACTCCCGGACACAGCCTGGAAAGCTCCCAGAAGTCGCTCCTGAGATGCCAGTTCTGGGCTGATTTGCAAGCGCTGCGCTCAGGGCAAAAGGGTTCCCTCGAGGCCACCACAGTGGGTTACGGAGGAAACGTGTCCCAGCAGGGGTTTGGCTCAGTGACATTCACGCACAGGAAGAAGAGAGAGATGGTGGCCAACTGAGAATAATGGACTTTGTGCTAAAGACTGTGCCAAAAGCTAGATCATGCTTTCTGTACTAATCCCCTCGTTCCTTGGTTTCTGCCACCAACTAAAAGTTGCTGGGATGGTGGGAGAAGGAAAACCAGCTCACCCTTGGGTCTGGGGGCGCAGCAGGATGTGAGGTTCAGGACAGCACTGTCTACTTGAAGCCCAGAGTGCCAGCAGGCTCTGAGCAGCTCCCGCAGGCTTCTGTATGGCTGGCTGAGGCCAACTAGGGAGAAGGTCCCGCTGGGGTCCTGGCGGATCAGGCAGCCCTTGTAGTCGGGGCCAAGGGGAGTCTGCAAAAGAGAACTAACCTGAGTCAGGCATGGAAGCAGAGAGAGCCCTGGCCTTCTCGGTATTCCTTGAGGATGCTCAGTCCTGTCTTCAATCTTTCGGATACCCCGGGTGCTGGGAGTGTGTCCCATGAGTGTCTTTGAGCTTTTGAAATTACATTTATTTGTGTGCATTTCTGTGTAGATGCATGCCTCTGTGCACTCGGTGAGTTCAGAGAGAGCAGTTCATAGGTGTCTGTTCTGTCCTCCCACCACATGAGTGCCAGGGATCAAACTCGAAGCCTCAGGCTTGGAAAAAAAAATCCTTCCCCTCCCATGAAACAGTTTTCCCCACCCCACCCCACCCCACCCCACCCACAATGTTTTCTTTCATCGTTTTTTTGGGTTTTTTTGTTTTGTTTTTGGGACAGGGCTTCTCTGTGTATCCTTGACTGTCCTGGACTCACTTTGTAGACCAGGCTAGCCTTGAACTCACAGAGATCCACCTGCCTCTGCCTCCCGGAGTGCTGGGATTAAAGGCCACCATGCCCCCCACCCATAATTTTTGATACACAATCTCTTTAGCCCAGTCTGGCCTGTAAACTTGATCCTTCTGTCTCAGCCTCTTAAAATCTAGGATTACAGGCCAATGCTCTGCAAGGAAAAACGGACACACTCCTTATTCATTCCCAGCTCAGGTGCCACCTCCTCAATGGAAGCCACCTTGGCACCAGCAGTGAACTAACCTGGACACAGGCAGTGAGAAGAAAGCTGCCATAGTCCTGGGGGCTGCGGCGGAGAATGTAGGAGCCCGGGAGGGAGCCTGCAGCCTTAAGCTTGTGGATGGCAAAGTCTAACCTAGGCCAGGACAGAAGCCAAGTCAGACCCAGACAGTCCCCACCGCCCATCCACACCCCCACTGTGACTCCAGCCGGGTCCACACGTGATGGGGCCATGGCACAACTCTGCCTCCTCCTCCAGCAGCCTCGGCGGCGCCACCTCCTTGCAGAAGTAATGCCTAGAATCGCAGGTCAGGCGGAAGTAGCCATCCACGAGAGCCACGAAGGACAGCGCCTCGGGCAGCCCCGGGAACTCAGCTTCCTGCGGGAGAGAACTCTTCAGAGACGCACGGAGCCCCACGGCACCCTACGGCGCCCACCGGTCTCCCAGGGTCAGCACCAGAGCAGCGGGTCCCAAGACCCACCAGAATGTGGCTGTCCATCCTGGTGACGGTGACCAGCCGGTGCTCCCCTGCCGGACCCACGCGTGGAGCCTGCTTGATGCTGACATCCACGATTTCAGGAAAGTCACAGAAGGTCTGAAAAAGCTAAGAAAGGACGGGCAGAGGCCAGGGATCACTGCCTTGATCCAGCCTGGTCTCCTTCCAACCACCATTTCCTAGAGGGGGTACTGGGCCTGGCCTGGACAGGCCTTGCCCACCAACTCGATCTGGCCCAGCCTCTCTGTCTGACCACACCCCTTCTAGCCCGCCTCTAATTTTTTTTTTTTAAGATTTTTTATTTATTTATTATGTATACAGTGTTCTGTCTGCATGTATGCCTGGAGCCAGAAGAGGGCACCAGATCTTATTATAGATGGTTGTGAGCCACCATGTGGTTGCTGGGAATTGAACTCAGGACCTCTGGATGAGCAGTCAGCGCTCTTAACCTCTGAGCCATCTCTCCAGCCCCGCCTCTAATTAACCTCATCCCCGGGTGTAGCCACGCCTACCCCGGATTTGCCCCGCCCATTGACTAACCCAGCCCCTGGATAGGTCTAGACCGCACAGTCCTGATTAGCCCCTTTCCTAATTGGTTTCTCTCCCTGATTGGCTCCACCCTACCACCTCTAACTGCTTCCCTGATTGGCTGCTGCCCGGCTGGCTTCTTTGCTGACCGCCTCTCAAGGCCCCGCTCATCATGGCCCCGCTCCCAGCACCTCCTGGTCCCCGGGTCTCCAGGCGATGCCACTGTCTCCCGCCACGCTTAGGAACCCCGACTCCTCCTGAGCGCCCGGGAGCCCCACGCAGAAGGTCTCGGCCGCAGCCGCCGGGTGCAGCCGTTCCAGGTCCAGGATATACTTAGCCATGAGCGCGCAGCGGTCGGCCTGGCAGGCGACCACGCGCCGCAGCGCCTGGAGCACGGTCCTGCGGATGCGCCTGCGCGTCACGAAGCTCAGGCCCTGGATCAGGTCGCGCAGGCTGGGTGGCAGGCAGGCCTTGTAGCTGTGGGTGGGGGGCACGCTGGGCTGTCAGGATGGGAGGGGACCCGAAGGACACACGAGACAGACGCCGGGGACCGCAGAGATAGGCGGCTGAGGGGGAGGGTAGCAGTGGGAGTCGTATTGGGAAGAAGGTATGTGTGAAAGTGCGGTCAGGGAAAACGACAGGGCGCCAGGTCCCCAGCCAAACAAGACCAGGGGGCAGGTGTTCCCAGACCCTCACCTGACGGTCTTCAGCAGCTCGCCTGGCCGCTGGGCCCGCTCACAAGCCATCTGGGCCAGGTCCAGCACGGCCAGGCTCAGGAACTCTCCTTGCTCCTTCAGGCTGAGGCCCACTGGGAAGCGCCCATTCACCAGGTCACTGCGGTGCTGGGGCAGCCACAGGAGGGTGGTCAAGTGAGGTCTCGCCCAGCCTGGAGTTGGGATGTTGTTGCCTTGGGGGTCCCCCATCCCTGTGTTGAGCCTTTCCCACCGAAGACTACCAACCTGGGCAAAGAGTTGCTTTAAAACATGTACGTCAAGGATGGCGCTGGTCAAATCTTTTCGCAGCCCAAAGCGGTAACATGTCTCCAGCCCAAACCAGTTGGGGAAATAAAAGCTGTGGGTTCCAGATGGGGTGGTACACTCACCTCTGGCTCCACAGAGCCCAAGTTGGTTCACTGATGTGCTGTGTGCCCTACAGCAAACAGCCCACCCTCTCTGGTCTCAGTATCCTCTCCTATAGACTGAATAGGTGAATGGAGGGGTTCACTTCCTACCGGAGCCTGTAGACCAAGACTTGAGTGTCCATGTCCTCCACAGAGAAGATGTGGCTTGGGGGGAACCAGCAAGACAAGTCCTCGGTGGCCAGAGCGAAGAGCGAATGATAGACAGGCAGGATGCCTGGGGGGATGGGCCCAACAGTTCACCCAAGTCACCAATGCAGCAATACAGACTGAGCCTTGATCCTCCCTTACCAAACTTCTGTGCTTCCCTCAAAGCCCCGGCACCAATGCTGACCACCCCTTCTCTCAATAGCTGCCCTGCTCAGCCCTGTTAAGGGGCCCAGTCATCTAGGGACCCACTCACCACAGGCCTTAGCAGCTCTCACACACAGATCCTCTGCCAAGTAATCCCCAAAAGAGAACGACAGTCTCTGGGGAGGCCCAGGTCCCCGGGGAGGAAGGAGCACATGCAATGCTCCTGCCTCTGAGGAGGAGAGGCTGCAAGAGCGCTGAGGGATCAGGGGTGTCTCCTCACTTGGAGGTGCCATGAGTATAACCTGGAGAGAGAGAGAAGGGGATCTGACTGAATGAGGGAAGAGGAGCCACAAGCCCCCAGGTGACAGACTGGGAACTGAGTATCTTCTGGTTCTGGGTGAACACCCTCTTGCGGGCCTCTGCACTTAGGGCAGACATCTCTAATTGATCCACAAGCCTCCACATCCTAGCCAGCGGAGCCAATACCCCCAGACAAGCATGAGCAACTGATGACAGATACAGAAACAAGCCTGATCAGGAAGCAGGAGGGGTTTAGAGGGACCCAGACAGCTGTCGTTGTCCCTGTGGGTCTTCAGATCACAGGACCGTCTGAGCTGGGGCCAGAGGCTTCTGTGATGGGTGCCTTCTGCATGAATTTGTGGATAACCACACAGTTGCCTGTGTTGTCTCCCAACCCTTCCTAGTCTCCTTTCAACTGATTTAACCCCACATCCAACCTCTACTTTATGCTCCTCTTTGGTCCCCACAGCAGGGAGGTTCGCTGGATGGGCCTATGAGAAAATACACTTCCCACCCCTCAGAGCTGGTGAGGGCAAGGGGCAGGGCAACCCGTGAGAAAAGGCAGGAAACAGACTGCTAGACCGCAGTCCTACAACCTTAGGGCTGGGAAGGTGGCTCACAGCTGTGCCTTTCATCTCCAAAGCTCACATGGTGGAATGGGTGCACAGACCCCACAATGCTGCCCTCTCAACTCCACATCGCGCCCCTCCCTTAATAAGACAACAAAAGCGGGCATGATGGTGCATACTTGTTACCACAAAACTCCAGAGGTGGAGACAGAAGTCCAAGGCTAGCCTGGGCTGCATGAGACTATATTTAAAAAAAAAATAGGATCAGGTATGACGTACTTTTAATCCCAGCAGAGGCAGGCAGGTCTATATGAGTTCGAGGCCAACCTGATCTACAGAGCGAGTTCCAGGACAGCCAGGCCTACACAGAGAAACTGTCTCAAGAAAAACACAAAATAGAAATAAATAGATAAATGAGCAAATGTTGGAGACACAGCTCAGTGGCTGAGAGCACCGGCTATTAGGGCAGAGGACCTGTGTTCAGTCCCCAGCACCCACATAGACGTTCACAATGGTGTGTAACTCCTGTGCTAGTGCAGCCATCACTCTCTTCTGGCCTCTGTGGGCGCTGCATTCAAAAGCTTATGTTCCCACAAACCAGAGAGAGGTGACAGTCTTTTAATCCCAGCACTCAAGAGACAGAGGCAGGAGGATCTCAGTAAGTTCGAGCCCAGCCTAATCTACAGAGTTCCAGGAGAGCCAGGGCTACACAGAGAAACCTTGTCTCAAGTCAAGAATGTAAAGAAAAAATTCATTAACCTATTACCGGATGTGGTGGTATACACCTGCCATTACACGTTCAAGATCTGACTGTCTCAAGAAGCAAATTAGGGCGGGCAAGATGGCTTAGCGGGGAAGGGCACTTGCCACCAAGCCTGACAGTCTCCAGCACCCACATGGTGGGAGGAGAGACCCGTACCAGTAAATTGTGCATAGCACATACACTCACACAGAATAAAGTTAATAAGTAATGAAAGTAAGTAATAATTAAAACATCATCTTCCCCAACTCTTGTCCTGGGGAGGCTGCAGAAGGATCGCTATGTGTCTGGGACTACGGAGGGAGAGCCAGCCTCAAAATACAAAATGAAAGACATAAAACAACGAAGCGGATACGAATCTTAAAGGAGTATGAGCTTTTACCAAATGGAAACTTCGGGCCCTTTCCCTCCCGCTCCTTGGACCCGAGGGTGGGGGCGGGGAGCCCGAGGCGCATGCGCGCTACTGCGGCCGCGGGTGCGGTGTCCAGGCTGCGCCCCGCACCCGCGGTCCCTGCGCCCCTCGTTCCTACCTGCAGCCGCGCCGAGGCGGGTACAGCCAGGGCTGCGACAGGAAAGTCCCCGCTCCTTCCTGTGCGGCCCCTAAGCTTCCTGGCCGCTGTCATTTACGGAAAGTCAGGGCGCCCTGGGGGCGGGCGGGGCAGGAGGCCCCGGGGTAGGAAACTGGAAAGCTATGCAGCTGGGACAACCTGCTGGAGTAGGATCCTGGTGACCAGCAGGGACACAGGAAGGCAGGGGTGTTGCTGGGGACCTCAGTGCACAGAGTCCCCACCTCCAGGCTTTTGTCCCCGCGTGTGCTAGGGTCCACCTGGGCTTTCCTGGGCCGGACCTGCCGCAGCCAGCACACATTTCAGGCTTCAGTTTCCATTCCGCCCCAACCTTTAAGCTCGTAAAGGACACTCTGAGTAATATTAAAAAACACGGGTGAGGGGGAGGGAAAACCCGAACCTCCGGGCCACCCTAATGAGCTGAGAGGGGCACTCTTCTGGGGACCCCCACCCGCTGCGCTGGGCGGGGCTCACACTTCCTCTGAAAACCTCGTCTTCTGTTGATGTCCTGCTCAAAAGCTACCAGCAGGGGCCTGCGAGACTGCTGAGAAAGTGACAGAGCTTGACTTGAGTTCCATACGTGGGACCCACAAGCACAGCCTGGAGGTTACTGACAAGAACTCA
Organism: Lophiomys imhausi; assembly: GCA_907164525.1. Lineage (NCBI taxonomy): Eukaryota > Metazoa > Chordata > Mammalia > Rodentia > Muridae > Lophiomys > Lophiomys imhausi. The sequence goes on along the minus strand of CAJQZJ010033979.1, from coordinate 165,005 downwards.
TCAGGCCTCAGAGGATGATGGCAAGGAACCAGTCCTCATGTACCCCGTCCCTGGCTCTGCTAACATCCTCAGTCCCCTAGCAGACTGCAGACTCACTTGTGGCCTGTGCCCCGTGCCTCCCTTTACCCATATGTTGCCAATGGGGCTGTTGCATGGGGCAGAACTGAGAGTGAACCCTGGGGGAGGGAACTGTGCAGCTTTGTGCAGAAGAAGCCGATTTCCCTAAAGCACGCCAAGTTCTGTTCTCAGAGAGCATCAGCAGCTCTTGAAACACCACGCACAGCAGGCTAGGCCTCTTGGCCTGCCAATATGTCTGGGAGAGAATGAAGTAAGGAGACAGACATCAGGAATGGAAACGTGAATAGATAGCAGGTGTGATGCAGAGGATGAGGCAGAAGATTGACAGAACAAAACAAGATATGTCACACGTAGCTCACTGATGGAGCCCTGCCTAGAGTCCCCCAGTGAGGGGCTGGGGACATGGCTCAGGGGTAAAGCCCTGCCTAGACTCCCCCAGTGAGGGTCTGGGGGCGTGGCTCAGGGATAGTGCACTTGTGCATGAGAACCTGAGATTTCATCCCAGTTACTATGTAAAAAAGCTGGATGGAGGGCTGGAGAGATGGCTCAGAGGTTGAGAGCACTGGCTGCTCTTCCAGAGGTCCTGAGTTCAATTCCCAGCAACCCCATAGTGGTTCATAACCATCTGTAATGCAATCTGGTGCCCTCTTCTGGCCTGTATGCAGACAGAGCACTGTATACATAATAAATAAATCATTTAAAAAAAAGCCGAGTGTGGTGGCACACTAGGGAGGCAGAGGCAGGAGGATCTCTGTGAGTTCAAGGCTAGTCTGTTTCTACAATGTGAGTCCAGGACAGCCAGGTATACACAGAGAAACCTTGTCTCGAAAGACAAAACAAAACAAAACAAAAAAAAGCTGAATGGATGCAGTACTGTGGTCGGTGGAGACAGGGGGATGGCTGCATTTTGTTTGCCACCGGCATAACTTCAGGCAGTGAGAGACCCTGTCTTACGCTCAGAAGGTGGAGAAAATGACTCAGTAGGACAGAGATCATCCTTCTGGACATGAGGAAGACACCTCCATTGTCATTGTCAGGCATGGTAGCACCTGTGGGAAATCCCAGCACTCAGGAGACCAAGGCAGGAGGATTGCTGCAAGTCTGGTCCACACAGTAAGTTTCAGACCACACAGACCAACTTAGACTATATAACTAAACAATCTTAAATAATAAAAACATTTTTTTTGAAAGAAAAAAAACAATTGTTGTTTTCTGCTATAAAAAGTTGGAAGCACACAAACATAGTTACATTTGTGAAAAGCAAGAAGAAGGAAAATAAGGGAATTAAAAATTTTGGACAATGAGGGAGCAATGGGGACCATTCAGGAGGGTTTCACCCTCCAAACCAGACTGAAGTGGCCTCGCCTCTACCTTACAACTGATAGCTAATTAAAATGTTTTTTAAAATGTGTAAATGTAACTTTTATAAAGTATATAATTTTTTTCTTTTGTATGTTTTGTTTTTTCGAGACAGGGTTTCTCTGTGCAGTAGCCCTGGCCGTCCTGGACTCATTCTGTAGACAAAGCTGGCCTTGAACTCACAGAGATCGGCGTGCCTCTGCCTTTCGAACACTGGGATTTAAAGGTGTGCGCCACCACGCCTGACTATAAACTATATTTATGAATAATTATGAACACCCGCCCCCCCACCGACCCTAACCCTTTAGAAGGATACCAGTCCTCAAGCACGGGTCCACTGAAGGCGGCCGGTCAGCAGTCTGTCTGCAGGCTCACCGCAGTAGTGGTCACTCAGCGGTCACCTGGCTCTGGCAGTTAGTATGGCGGCCTCACTTCCACTTGGGGTGGGCCTCTAGTGCCACCCAAGACTGCCAGAATCACAGAGAGCCTATGTCTCTGCCGTGTGACATCAAGGCTTCTGCGCACAGCTGACAGCCAGGCGATGGCTTGCCGCCTCAGGGGTGGGACTGTATTCCTGCGGCCACCGGCCACTGCCATTTCTCACTTGAGGCCACAGTCTTTTCACTGAGCGCGCTGGCGCCTCACATCTCACTCGCTCAGCGGTTGGAGGCCCACAGAACAGACAGATGTAGCCTTAGGCCGCTCTTATCTCCCCTCAGCTCCTAGCTCTCACGAACTTTCTTTGAGGAGGTCCTATGCCCAGCCTCTTGGGTCAACCCGAGATTACTTGTGGCAGGACCATCCTTCCTGGGGCTTTCCTCGGCCTCCGGCCTGCTGCTCTCTCCTTGCCCAGTCTCAGTTTATGAGCTGAGGCCTGACAGACCGATTCTTATGGCTTCAGGGCTGGTCCGGCCTAAGAACTGACTGGCACGTCTCTGCTTGCAGTCCGGCCTTTTCCAGTGCCAGCAGTTGGTGAGAACATTGGCTTCTCGCCTGTGTCCCTCTTGAGCTCTTTCGGGCTCTGCCGCCACACGCTTAATCAGGGTACTTCTCTAGCATGAACTCGAGGTTCCCTGGCAGATCTTGAGGTCTCTCAAGGTTTCTGGAGACTTCTCACGGTCCCTGGCCACGCCCCTCTGTAGGGCACTGTTCTCCATGGTCTCTCAGAACCAAACCTTCAAAACGAGGCTTCGCCCTGCCTCAGTCCGATCTGGGCTCTGCCCACCTGGACTGTTATCTTTCTAGCATCTTACAAAGTGTGGCAGTGTCCAGCGGCTGAGCAGTGTTGAGAAGCAATGCCAAGCCAAAAGCCCTTTCCAGTTTCCAGGGATTTCTTTCTTATACAGAGTGCCTTCTCATTGGTTGCCCAGGACTATGTATGCTGCCAGGTACTAGGCAGATCTGCATGTCCCTTAAGAGAGTGTCCTTCAGAAGCCCACACATATTCTCTACAGTGATGAGACAGATACTTTTAAGAATTGGAGCCCTAGCCGGGCAGTGGTGGCGCACGCCTTTAATCCCAGCACTTGGGAGGCAGAGGCAGGCGGATCTTTGCGAGTTCGAGGCCAGCCTGGTCTACAAAGTGAGTCCAGGACAGCCAGGGCTACACAGAGAAACCCTGTCTCGAAAAACCAAAAAAAAAAAATTGATTAAAAAAAAAAAAGAATTGGAGCCCTTAGGATTCCTGAATTTTCTATGTTTGAGCTAAAATGAGCTGTTGCAAAAAGATCCATTATTATTATCATCGTCATCATCATCATTATTATTATTATTTTGGTTTTTTGAGACAGAGTTTCTCTGTGTAATAGTACTGGGTAGCCTGAAACTCACTCTATAGACCAGGCTGGCCTCGAACTCACAGAGATCCACCTGCCTCTGCTTCAGGAGAGCTGGTATTAAAGGTGTGCACCACCATGCCCAGCCAAAAGGATCCATTTTGGGGCTGGAGAAATGGCTCAGAGGTTAAGAGCACTTCTGCTAGTTCCCCTTCCAGAGGTCCTGAGTTCAATTCTCAGTAACCACATGGTGGCTGGTGACCATCTATAATGAGATCTGGTGCCCTCTTCTGGCCTGTAGGCATACCTGCAGACAGAACACTGTACACATAATAAATAAATAATTTTTAAAAATCCATTTTTTTGGATCTTGTACAAGAACCATTTGTTATGATCCTTCTTCTGAAGATGGAGAAACTGAGGCACCAAGTGTTGGGAGATGCTTTGCAATATAAGGGGAACCTAGGACACTATGCAAGGCAGGCCCCCTGCCCCTCACTTGTGGTCCCTAGGCAAGGAGATCTGTGGGCATTTGAATAAGAATGGCCCCTATAGGCTCTTCACCAGGAAGAGGCACCAGTAGGAGGTGTGGCCTTGTTGGGGGAAGTGTGTCACTGGGGGTGGGCTTTGTTGTTTCAAATGCTTAAGCCAGGCCCAGTGTCTCTCTCTTCCTGCTGCCAGTGGACGGAGATGTAGAACTCTCAGCTCCTCCAGCACCATGTCTGCCTGCATTCCACCATGTTTCCCACCATGACGATAATGGACTAAACCTCTGAAACTGTAAGCCAGCCCCAATTAAATGTTCTCCTTTGTAAGAATTTCCTCCCCCCCCAAAAAAAATCATTACTTGGTAAGAAAAAAAAAAAAAAGAATTTCCTTGGTCATGCTGTCTTTTCACAATAGAACACTAACTAAGATAAGGTCCACTCCTGAGCCAAGCCTCCGTCCCTCACAGGTCTGGCTAAGGGCCTGCCTGAATGATGCTCCTATTCCAACCACACTCTGCTCTGAGAATCCTCGGTGTTGTGCTGGGACAGAGAATCTGTGAGCTCAACCCGGTGTTTCATAGATTTCTGAGGCCCAATAGGAGCAGCCCTGTAGGCTGTATGGAAGGTAGAAGCATAGCAGCATTGGAATCAGGAGCCAAGCACACACAGGCTGGAAGGACTCAGCTCCGAGGCCACTGTGGGCCTGTAGTCCAGCTACTCAGGGAAGCAAGAGACAGGAGGCTTAGTTGTCCAAGGCAGCTCACCAGGAACCACCCACATAAAAACTGAGGCGGATTCTAGAATTTAAACTGACACATAGAATCATGCATGTGTATGACATGTGAAGGTGACCAGGAGGACAACGGGAGTAGGAAGGGTGGGGGACAGTGGCTCAGTGGTTAGGTGAGCACTGATTCCTCCAGAGGACCCCACTTTGACCCCCAGCACCCACACAGTGGCTCACCACCGCCTGCAGTGACCTGACAGCCTCTCCTGGCCTCCGTGGGCACCAGGCACCCAGGTGGTGCACAGACAGACAAGCAAAACACTCACATACGTAAAATAAAAGAGAATAAGATTTAGCAAGAGCAGCAGAGAACTCTAAGATGGCTGGGCAGCTAACATGCCTCTGAGGTGCCTGGGGGGTGTGGAGGTGACAGGGTGGCCATTTAACCTCCAGAACTACAGGAGGAGCAGCTGCTAGTGTGTGCTGCCAGTTCCTTCTCCAGGAGGATTCTGGGGGCTCCCTGGCCAGCAGCTCAGTCTAAGCAGTGAGCTCCAGGCCCCTCAGATGCTGCTAACAATAAACAGGTGACCTGTGGGTGAGGACCAGCACTCAAGGTTGACCTCTGGGCTTACACGCACGGTTGTGTACACAAACTCACACATACAAGGACACACACACACACACACACACACACACACACACACACACGTATATAAACCAACAGTGCTCTGCAGGTTGAATCAGTGAGCTTTTCTAGCCCAGACTGAGGACTTGAGTTCCATTCCTGGAACCCACTGGTGGAAAGACAGATAACTCTGAGAGTTGCCCTCTGACCTCCACGTGCGCTGTAGTTATGTGTGTTCTTCACTCCCACACACATAAGTGGTGTAATTTAAAAAATAAAGATTTATTTTATTTTCTGTGCACGTGTGTATTTCCATGCCTTTAGAGGGTTGGGAGCTGCCATGTGGGTGCTGGGCTCGGAAGGCTGGGTTCTCTGGAAGACCAGGCAGTGCTTTTAACCACTAGGCAGCTCTCCAGCACCCCAAAAACGTAATTTTTGTTTGTTTTGGATTTTAGAGACATTCTCACTAGACCAGGCTAGCCTCAGATTCACACAGATCTGTTGCTTCTGCCTCCTGAGTCCTAGGATTAAAGGCCTGCACTGCCATGACTGGCAAGAAATAAAGTTGCAAAATGGGCAGAGATAGGTGCCAGCGGTAGAACACTTGCCTCGCAAGGGGGAGGTCCTGAGTTCAGGCGTCAGCACCTGGATAAAATTAAACAAATATTCCGCGGTGGGAAATCAGGGACGGCACCCTGGGGCACTGAAGTCTGGGAACTGTCGAATAAATACGAGTTTTGTTACCTAGGAGAGTGTAAAATGAGAGCACGGGCTAGGGGGCTCAGGGAGGAATTTAGAAGCGTGGACTCCCGGTCAGGCTTACGCACGGACAGGGAGGACAATCGAGGCTGAGCCACAGGACCGAAGGCTTCAGCGCCGCAGAAGCGACCTGGCCCTTTAAGGCGCCCGCCCGGCCCCGCCCCGTCACGCGTCCCCGGCTCCGCCCGCGCCGCAGCGTCCGCGAGCGTCAGGCGCTGTCCGCGCCCCCGGTGCTGGAGCGACATGGCCGGCGGCCGGCCCCCGGCGTGAGCCCCGGAGTCCCGCGCCGCGCCCGCCGCGCTCCGGCCGCCCGGAGTCATGTCTCTGCTGTGTGTGGGAGGTAGGAGCTGCGCGGGCGCGGGAGAGGTGCGGGGTCCGCGCGGGTGCGATCGAGGAGGTGGACCCCCGGTGCGCGCTGCGGGGCGCGCGTGGATCAGCTCTGGACAGGGGTCTTGCCCGTCGCACGCTCGCGTCGTGTCGATGCGGGACTCGGGGAGCCTGGGTAGGCGCTGGGAGGGGCCGCGAAGTCTGAGGATCCTGCGCGCGAGCGTGGGGGTTATGGGGAGAGTGGGACCCGCACGGGCGTGGGAGCAACCCCTCCAGTCCCCAGTGTCCCCCGACCAGAGCCGCGGGCTCCAGAGAAGCCCGTGGGTTCCTTTCGGCCTCACCCCTCGGGCTGGAGGGAGGGAAGGAGATGTGAAGGGGGGACGGGCAGCTATTTTGGGGCCAAAACGCCATCTGTACCGAGCGAGGCCCACGCCCAGGCCCACGCTTCGCGTTTGGGGAGCAGAGTGGGAACTACGGGAGAGGTGCGACCCCTGCACTCCTGGAAGACATGGCACGGCTGCGGGGGGACTGCGCTGCGGGGGACTTGGGGCGGCGGTCTGGCAAGGTAGGGGTGGGTGCGGAACCCGTCGTGAGCTCGGGTCTGTGGCCCTGGCGTGGCCCTCCTTCACCCTTCCCCTTCCCACCTCCGGGAGCCTGTCTGTGGCGGAGGGCGTGTCTCTAGCTGCCTCAGACCTCGGGCTGCGGGAGACCTTGGGCGGCGGGCGTCCGGATTTGAGCTCCGCGGTTGCGCGGCCCCAGATGGCTCCGCCCCTCCGTCCCTCCCCCCGTCCGCCCCTCACCCGGTCCCCCTCCCTCCGCTCGTCGCTCCATTCACAAACCCGGCCCTGCCCGCCCGCCCCCCCCCCCTCGGTGCGCCGCTGGAGTCCGTGGGACACCGGTGTTCTTAAAGCCGTAGGAACCCTTTTCTCTGAGCGGGTGCAGGGAAAGGGTCCAGCCGCCCAGGGTCACCAGGTCTGAGAGGTAAATGGAGCTGAAGTGGACCCTCTGGACAGCTCCCACAGGCCGACCCAGTCATAAGTGGAAGTGGACTACCTCCTCCACAACTCCTTGCATCCCGCGTCCCCCCCATCCTGCCTCGTGTCGTGTCGGTGTGGGGGGGCGTCACCCCAACTCTGACGCAAACCGGAGGCTCGGCTGCGGGTGGGGGGAGGGCGGGCAGCGTCAGAAAGGTTTTCAGAAAGCCAGGCCTGGGCGGCGTTTATACTGAATTCCCTGGACACCATGTGGGAAGATCTGGGGGTGAAGGGACTGTGGGGACAGGAAGCCAGCAGGGAGGTGCAGGTGGGTTCTGCAGTGGGAAGGGCTGGGCCTGGTCAAAGCCTGATGTGGAGGCGCCTGGTGGATCTGAGCTCAGCCTTCCTCCACCCTCCTCAGGATCCTTTCCAGCTCCAGGGGGCTGCATGGCTAAGGCTGCCTTTTGTCGGGTATATGGGGGCTCCAGTCTCCCCTGCAGTGGAAGCTTCCTTGTTGCAGATACAGATCTGGCCTGTGCACACAGGATGCTAAGGAATGTTTATGATACACACATAGATGGGAGGGAGCTCAGGCTCAGTGTGCTTGCAGCTCAGTTGGTAGAGTGTTTATAGTTCAGTTGGTAGAGTGCTTGTAGCTCAGTTGGTAGAGTGCTTATAGCT
>CAJQZJ010033979.1:137596-157202 GCA_907164525.1 Lophiomys imhausi | reverse complement strand
GGTAGAGTGCTTATAGCTCAGTTGGTAGAGTGCTTGTAGCTCAGTTGTTAGAGTGCTTATAGCTCAGTTGGTACAGTGCTTATAGCTCAGTTGGTACAGCACTGCCCAGCATGCCCAATGGCCTGAGTTTCGTCCCCAACTCCGCATAAACCAGGCCTGGTGGCACATGCCAATCGTCCCAGAGCAGAGGCAGGGAATCAGAAGTTTGTGGTCATTCTTACCTACACAGTTAACTCACAATGAGGCCAGCCTGGGCTACATGAGTCCTGTCACACACACAAGAAGAAAATATAGACCGGTCCCCTCCCATCCCAACACAGGCGCATACTTGACAACACCTCCTGAGGCACACTTGTTCACAGGCAGACACACCAAGTATGTCTTAGACCTGTGATCTCACTTGACTTTGAAAGAAGCCATGTGTGTGCATATGCGGAGGCCAAAAGACAATTTCTGGGAATCTACCATCCACCACTGGGACTCCAGGGCCTAGACTGCTTAGGAATCTCCCTCTTTAGTTTTTGAGACAGACTCATCTGAAACTCAAGCTCACTGACTGGCTGGCCATTGGACCCTCGATCCCCTGTCCCTGCTTCCCTAGAGCTGGGGTTACATCAAAACAAACAACAACAAAACAAAACAGAAAAACAGAGAGAAGCACTCTTAATGGCTGAACTCTCTCCAGCTGCACCCCCACCACCATTTCTGACGTTACTGTGTAGCATAGACTGGCTTTGAACTCCTGATCTTCCTGCCTTAACCTCTGGAGTGCTAGGACGACAAGTGTATGGTGTTTCTTTTCTCTTTTTTTTTTTTGGTTTTTTGAGACAGGGTTTCTCTGTGTAGCTTTGGATGTCCTGGACTCACTCTGTAGACCAGGCTGGCCTTAAACTCACAGAGATCCATCTGCCTCTGCCTCCCGAGTTCTGGGATTAAAGGCATGTGCCACCACGCCCATCCCAGAGGCGACAAGTGTATGTCTTAAAGGTTCCATAAATATTTCATAAACAACATGAACAAAGTAGGGCAGGTGGGCTTGTGTTTTCACCCATGTATGTGTGGGCGTGGGCACAAATTTGACTTAAAACCTGAATAGTATCACAGTCAAACCCACCTGTCCATCACAGCAACCCCACTACACAGATGAGGAAAACTGAGCTCCAGAGAGATTCATTCAGTTGCCTAGAACCACACAGCAGTGAGGAGTGGAGGACTCCCTTGTAGGCTGTGGACTGGGGAAGGAAGGTTGGGTCAGGGTCCTTCTGTGAGGTGCCTGACCTCGGTTGGTCTATTTCCTTCTTCCTTTCCTAGAATCCTTTGCAAACCTAAGTCCCCAGTTGCCCTACAGCCAACACCATCCAGCAACAGGGTCCTCCCCCCTGTGACTGTCTGTGATGCCTTTGGTCTCCTTCAGGTTACTGTATGATGGAGGGTGAAGGCTCAGGTTTATGGCCAGCTCGCACCAGCATCTTTACCGTTGTCATGCACGGCTCCCTGAAGGTCTGGTGGTCTTGCTTAATTAGTACACCCTGTGGCCTCCCAGAAGCTTCCCTAGTGGCCAGGTTCCCCATCCTGCTCCGTGGACCTGGATAAGTCTCCCCAAGAGAGTGGATCTGAGCAACCTAGGCTGCCAGTCAGAGAATAAAAATAGTAGGGGTGACAAGGGACCCGAGGGAGGGGCAGCTGTGCCTCTGACCAGGGTGGGAAACTGAGGCCATGAAAGATGTAGGGATCCGAATCGCCTGCGGCTTCCGAGAGCCCGCTATAAATAGCTGAGCGGACGAGGCACTTCCGCCACTGACCCCAGCACGGCGCTGAGAGGTGGCGGGATGTGACGCGGTGGTGACTGGGGACGTGATGGGACACACACACACACACACACACACACACACACACACACACACAGAGAGAGAGAGAGACTAGTTGTTCTAGCCTGCCCCACCCTCCACTCCCCAAACTCCGGATGCCGGAACCCCAGACCTGGATCTCCCAGACACCTTACTTCTCCCCCCAGACATCCTCCCCCTCCCTCAGACAGCCCCTTAGACACACTCCTCCAGACACCCCCCTCTCCCCAGAACCCTTTCCCCCCTGACACCTCTACTCTTTCCCCAGACACATGGACCCCCTGTGGAGACACCCCAAACCCTCTCCTAAATACCTCGGACCCTTCCTCCTCTCACTTGATTCCCCTTCCAGAAACTCCCACCTCAGACTCTGCTCTGCATCTCACTCCCAATCACCCTCCCCCAGGCTCCGCCCCTACCATAGCTCTTCCCGCCCCAGCCCCTCCCTTCTACAGACTTCCCGGCTCAGGTCCTGGGCCCTCTGGGTCCTAGCTCACCCTGAGCTTGGCCGTGGGTGTCAGAGGGCAGGGGATCCAGCCAGCACAGGGTGGGAAGACCCCACCAGCCTTCATCCTCCAGACTCAGAGGCTCAGCATCATGGAGGAAGAAAGGAGACAGGGTAGGAGGTGGGGGGATAGCAGCCAGGAGATCTGGGAAACTGGAAAACCAGTGAGCTGAGGACGAAGGTTGAGAAAGTTCACTCTGAAGCCGCTGATCACACAGCCCTGCGATGTGGACAGAGCCTTTCCTCACTCCAGGCTGAGTCCCTTTCCCTTCCCCCAATGTGAAGTCCTTCTGCCTTGCATTCATGCTACATAATCCCAAGTGTGCTGGGCACGGCACGACACCAAATTTAATGGCATTTAAAACATGAGTTTTTCAGCGGGGGCTTGGTGACAGCAGAGTTGTTCACACACTGAAAACCTCAAGATCCGGAACAGGGTGGGTGTGGTGCTATTTGGGAAGTGAAAGTCACTCATGTGTACAAGATTGTCTCTCATGGGCAGCTTCCAGTGTCACCAGGAGCCAGCTGTTGATGGCTTCTGGGAACCAGGGCAGCAGGGCCTGGGAGAGCTGGCTTTCTAAGCTTTGGGTTGCCTAAGAACCTGTATATTGTCTACACAGACCTAGGAAGGGAAGGAAAGGACAGCTGGAAAGCTGAAGAAGGGAGAGAGGGAGGGATGGCTGGATCTGTCCACAGGCCCTGTTTCTCCACACCCACCCACCCCCATGTGCCTTTGGACTGAGGGAGGTGACAACTGAGGGTCTCTGAGGGGGTGACAACTGAGGGTCTCTGACCCTGCAGGAGACAGGGACCATCCCCTCATCCCTATCTGTCCATGTCATCCTGGAAGGTCTCTAATGGGAGGCATCCTGCCATCTCCCCAGTTGCAGCTTTATTTGAGTTGGGGCGAAGGGACCACAGGGAGCTTAGGGGAAGGGGAGGGTTGTGCCCATGGGCCAGAAGCCTTCTGCTCTGGGTCTGTCTGATGGCCTCTTCCCTCTTCCTCCTCCTCTCTGCCTCTGATGCCTCTTCTTAATTCTTCCCATCTCTCTCTCTCTCTCTCTCTCTCTCTCTCTCATGTTTCTTTCACATCTGTCTCCCTCTGCATCTTTCTCTCTCTCCTCCCCAAAACCTCCTGGTTTGCTCCTTCTGTCTCTGTCTCTTCACAGTCAAAAAAGCCAAGTTTGACGGTGCCCAAGGTAAGTGTCCTGTCCTGGCTGTTCCTATGCTGTCCCAGACAACTGTCGTCCTGTCTGTTCTTACCTGGTCTCCTGGGCCTGGGGAGGGACCCAAGGGCAGGCAGCACCTGAGACCCAAGGGGAATTCGAGGTGTGCACACACCCACCCCAAACTCCCGCCATTGCCCCGTCTGTGTTATTTTAGGACAGGATCTCGCTAAACTGGCTAGGCTAGCTTCGAACTCATTCTGTAGCTGAAGCTGGCCTCGAACTCGGCCATCCCTCTGCATGGCCTGTCAGTCCCTCCTGGGATCTCAGTTTCCCCAGCTGAAAACCAAATCCTTTAGACTTGGCCTCCATTATCCCCGTGTAATTTAAGCATAGATGATAACTGGCGGTTCTGGGACCCGGGCTTGCTGGTCTGTTCTTGGGGATTGAGGTGAGCACACGGACCTGGGAGGGAACAGCCGGCCATTGGCCCGCTCTCCTGCTGCAGAGAAGTTCAACACATACGTGACGCTGAAGGTGCAGAACGTGAAGAGCACTACCATCGCTGTGCGAGGCAGCCAGCCCAGCTGGGAGCAGGACTTCATGTTGTGAGTGTGCAGCCCCTTCCTCCCCGGCCACGCCCAATCTAGACACATCTGACGTGCCCACCTCGGACCCTCCCACAAGGCCCGCCCACCGTCGGGCTCGTCAGCCAGAAGCCCCGCCCATAACAAGTCCACCCGCTGAAAAGTCCCACTGTCCCACAGCGACAGGCCCCGCCCCCACAAACGCCCCCTTTCAAGCATTCCCCCGCCCACAACCCCGCCAACCGCATACTCCCCCTATGGTCCCGCCAACAACACCATTGCCCCGATCCCTCGCCCCTGTTTCTCATCTCCCCTTCTCGCCCGGTAGACAACACCTCCAGGCCCTCACAGGTCACACCCTAGGTCGAGACCACAGGCCTTGCCCAAATAAGCAAGGTCTCAACAAACCCTGCCGCTGGCCTCACCTGAGACCCCCAAATAGGATCCCCTCTTAAGCTCCTCCCCAAGTAGGCTCCTCCCACATCCGCCACACTGCTGGCCCAGTCCCTCCCCTTCCCCCCGTGACCTCACTCCAGCCCCAAGGCCCCTCCCCTGACCCCAGACCCTTTTTCCGGCGGAAGCCATGCCCGACACGCCCACCAGAGAGAGCCTGTTGTCCTCCAGCCAGGCCCCACCCCCACGGCCACGCGCCCCACCCACCACGCTTCCACGCCCCCCGCCCTAGCCCCGCCCCTCCGCCCTCTCCTTTACTTTCCCCCTAACCTGCTGCCCCCTCCAGGCCAAGGGAAAGATTATAAACTCTAAAAGCCACCTCAGGGTCACAGAACTGCCACTGGTCCCTCACTTCCATCCCATTAACTTTTGCTCCCGACGTCCCCGCCCCCAGCGGCCGCCCCCTCCGGGACGCCTTTCCTGACCCGCTGCCAAGTTGCTACTGCCTGGCTCTTCTTTTCCCACTTCACCACCGAGGGGGTTCGTGGCCTCCGCTGTGAGGAGGGTGGGAGCCCGCGGTGACCTCTGAGGGTACTCTACACAAGAACCGGGTCAGGTGGGGGGGCGCGGACAAATACTTGTCACTGAACACCTGTCGCCTCCCGTCAAGCCCCAGCCAGGCAGGCTACAGAGTCCACATTTACGAAACAAGCTCCCCAACGGGCTCTGTCTTATTTATTTCGAAGACAGGGTCTCATGTAGCCCAGGCTGTCCTCACTGTATCACTAAAGATAACCTGAAGCCTGATCCTCCTGCCTCAGTCTCCTGAGTGCTGATATCACAGGTGTGTGACCACACGTCTGTTCCTTGTCCCATCTGTTCTGACATCCACTGACCTGGGCACTACCCCTTTTTCTGCGATTGTTCATTCTTTTAAATCAACTGTGTGCATCACCCTGAGCCACCGCTATGGTGAGTTCCGATTTATGGATGAGGACACGGAGGCCCAGAGAGTCACACGTTACAGGAGTGGCTTGTATGAGGACCCAGGTATTTTCGAACCCCGAGTTAGACCCTGAGAAGAATATGGCCAGGAGCTGTCAGGGAAGAATGTGTTTCTTGCCTATCCAGCATTGCTGGGGCCTCATGACTCCACAAAAGGCCAGTAAGATGGAAGGTGAAATTTGTACCTTTTGTTCCCACGTCCTCCATCCCAGATGCAACTCTGGCTGCCTGTGATAGCCTGAGCTACATGCTCCTTCCTGTGGCCTCAGTTTCCCCTCCACAGAATGAACCAGTGTATTGCCTCTCTTGGCATGGGCTCCTCCAGGACTAGCTTCCTGCCACAGTGTGCTGTGTGTCTTCAGGCCAGTGCCCTAACCTCTCTGATCCTGTCTTCTCTCTTTCCCACTGCCCTGATATCCCCATCCCCTGTGCACACAGTGAGATTAACCGCCTGGATCTGGGCCTGACGGTGGAGGTTTGGAACAAGGGTCTGATTTGGGACACGATGGTGGGCACTGTGTGGATCCCGCTTCGGACGATCCGCCAGTCCAATGAGGTAGGTAACAAGTGGAGAAGAGAGGCTGGCAGAGGCCCAGGGGTTTGTGGTCTAAAGAAAGTGAGACTTGGGCTGGAGAGATGGCTCAGAGGTTAAAAACACTGACTATTCTTCCTGAGGTCCTGAGTTCAATTCCCAGCAACCACATGGTGGCTGATAACCATCTATATTGAAATCTGGTGCCCTCTTCTGGCCTATGTATACAGGCAGAACACTATAGTCAACAAATACAAATATTAAAAAAATTTAAAAAAAGAAAGAAAAAGAAAGTGAGATTTGGCTCCCTGCACTCCCTCACCCCCACAGTGCTCAGTTTGGGCCACTACCTAGTGATTCAAAGTGGTCACCAGAGCCTCCTCAGTGTACCTGCATCCCGCCAAGGATTTCTTTTCAGTTAAGGGCCAACCTGCTCTTTCCTGGCCTTGTGGGTCTGGGGGTGTCTTATCTAGCTTCCTGAGGGTAGTGAGGAACTGGGGCTTCTGTCTGGAGCCAGAGCTGCAGAGTCCCTTACCAGGGAAGCTGGGTCTAACCTTTGTCATTTGGTGAGGGGGTGTGGATTGAGGAGGTCACTGTGTGTGCACCTGCATGCAGCCAATGTTTGGGCCATCCCCTTGCCTGGGGTCCCTGACCACTATCCATGCCTTTGCCCATGTCCAGGAGGGTCCGGGAGAGTGGCTGACGCTGGACTCTCAGGCTATCATGGCAGACAGTGAGATCTGCGGGACTAAGGACCCCACCTTCCACCGAATCCTCCTGGATGCTCATTTTGAGCTGCCTTTGGGTGAATCTTAACTAGCCCGACCTGAGGTCACAGCGCCCACTCGGGGACTGAGCTAGAGGATGCCGTGGCCTCTAGGGTCCTACAGTCTCCCTTGTAGCCCCTGGTTTCCTGCCCTCTCCACCTCCATCCATTCCTGGGGTTCCCCAGGCTGTTCCCCACTCCACTGAGCCAGGGCCCAAGGGAGGGAGGCCAGGGTGTCCCCGAAGCCCGGACATGACTTCTTGGCTTGCAGACATCCCTGAGGAGGAGGCGCGCTACTGGGCCAAGAAGCTGGAACAGCTGAATGCTATGCGTGACCAGGACGAGGTGGGTTGGCTCACAGCACCTGCTCTGTGCAGTGGGCTTCCTGACCCCAACATCTCCAGGGACACATGGGAACATTCTGGAATGCTCTTTCTTCCCTGCCAGCCCAGCCTTGGGAGGCTCTCCCCCTTGCTCAAAGTGTCCCAGTCCACAGCTGAGACCCACTCGGTGTCCTGGGCAGGCTTGGGCAGGAGAGGACACAGCAGAGGGCTCCCTGGCCACTGTCTGCTCCTCCTTGGCCTCCCTCTCTGTCTCTCTGTCTCCCAGTCCGGCTCCATGGCTGCACAAAGTCGGGTGTAGTGGGCTTGTCTGGGTGAGTCAACCCGCTGTCTCTGACACACCATCCCCTCTCCAGTATTCCTTCCAGGACCAGCCAGACAAGCCGCTGCCAGTGCCCAGCAGCCAGTGCTGTGAGTGTTCTTGTTCCTATCACCATCTTGTCACCATCGAGGGTTCTCACCCTGAGGTCTGGCCAAGGGCACACAACAGGTAGCCTAAGTCTGGTGTGCAGTTCCTGCCTGCTGTGTCCCAGCAGCTGCCTCGATGGCCTGAAAAAGTGACAGTCAGGGCTGAGAGATCCCACTCTATCACTGTCTTAGGGACACTGAGGCTCTTGTGTGACCCAGCATGATCTGAACTCCTGAGCTCCAGCTATCCTCCTGCCTCAGCTTTCTGAGCCGCACTGAGCCACTGCTGAGTCAGGATGCACTGTTAATTGTTGAGGTGGCTTACTGCCCCGCCTGGTCCAGCCTGGTTGGGGAGCCCAAGAGCCAGTGAGAGACCTCATCTCAGATCCTCAGGCTGAGAGGGGAGGAAAGGCACAGCCCCTGTAGTTAAAAAAAATTCCTATGCTGGAGATGATGTGGGGATGTGGGGGTATGGGGATGTGGGGGTATGAAGATGTGGGGCTATAGGGATGTGGGGTTATGGGGATGTGGAGGTATGGGGGTGTGGAGGTAGGGTATGGGGATGTGGGGGTATGGGGATATGGGGGTATGGGAACATGGAGGTATGGGGATGTACTTATCTGGGCCAACAGGCTGAGGCCTGTAGCCACCCCAAGGTGGCAGAGTGGAACCAGGAGAGCCTGCCTTGCACTGGGCAGGTGGAGGCTGGACTGGAGGGCGTAGCTGATGCATCCTGTGCCTGTTCTCTTATAGGCAACTGGAATTACTTTGGCTGGGGTGAGCAGAGTAAGTAACAAACTCTGAGAACTTTGCTTGGGGAAACGGGCACCTTGGGGACCTCGAGGCCCCTTATACACTACCCCCATGTGTAACCTCACCCCCACATCTCTGTCTTTGTTCCCTTTGTCGGCCTGGAAGTGGCCCTATGTCACACAGATATGGGAGAATGGGGCCGGGTGGTCAACAGCGGCCAGGCAGAGACCCCAGGGCCGTGTCCTTGATGGAATCCCAAGTCCCTAAGCCATCCTTACCCTTGTCATCCCCTAACACCAGATGCTTGAGACCCCCCTATTCAAGTACAAAAAGAAAAAGTTATTATGCAAAGCAGATACCTTTGGTTAAAGCCTCAGTCCGGCTGAAGGTGTCTCTGGGTCAAGGGGACACTAATGGATCTAGAGCAGATGGCTCTCTCAAATCCAAAGTGACCGGAAATGGTGCAGACGGATGCAGTTTGTTCAAAAAGCCAGATGTTGGGGCAGGAGGGATTGTGGGTAAAGATGCTCAGTGGGTAAAGGTAAGCTTGACTGGGGTGTGGTCCTGGCACCCACAGGTAGACGGTGAGAACCAACTCCAACGTGCTGTGTCACATGGGCCCCCACAATCAACAAATGTAATTTTTCCCTTTGTTTTTGCTGTTGTTGTTTTGTTTTGAGACAGGGTTTCTCTGTGTAGCTCTGGTTGTCCTGGAACTTACTCTGTAGACCAGGCTGGCCTCAAACTCAGAGATCCACCCACCTCCCGAGTGCTGGGATAAAAGGCACACACTATCACACCCAGAATAACATAGTAATTTTCTAAACAATTGGTAGAAAACAGAGACTCTGGGATGTGCTGTTGTTTTAAATCATAATTTGGTGAGCACACAGAGCTTGAGCTGAGAACATCTGAATCGGTCTAAGACAGTTTAGGTTAAAAGAATGTTAGTTTAGCTAAAGACAAAAGCCAGATAACTCATTGAAGGGAATGGTTGGCAGCCGGGTGCAGCGTGGAGTGCGGCAAACGATCAGAGACATTTGCCCCGGGGGACGCCAGAGCCCTAGCTCCCCTAGGAAGTGAATGTGAACAGGTCTGAGACCTGAGTCCTCCCAGGTGGCACAGCTGGGTCTCTGTCCTCCCTCCTGCCAGAGCCTCTGTCAACGCAGTAGCAGAGGATGAAGACACCCCAGAGGGAGGCTGATTTACCCCCACTGTGTGCTTTCTCCTGTCCTCACCCTTCCTCTCCCCTGCAGACGACGACCCAGACAGTGCGGTGGATGACCGGGACAGCGACTATCGGAGTGAGACTAGCAACAGCATCCCGCCGCCTTACTACACCACATCACAGCCCAACGCCTCAGTGCACCAGTACTCCGTGCGGCCGCCCCCTCTGGGGTCCCGGGAGTCCTACAGCGACTCCATGCATAGCTACGAGGAGTACTCCGAACCACAGGCGCTCAGGTGGCTGTGGGGCCGGGGAGTGGCCGGGCCTGCATGGGCCTGCCTGGCTCAAGTTGGGGCCCATCTCACAGAACGTTTTATTTACAGTTTTAAAATTACATTTGTTTGTTTTGTTTTGGGGGCACATGTACTATCTATGCCCTGTATTGGGGATCAGACAACTTTCTGGCTCCTGCTACTTTGTGGGTCCCAGGCATTAACTCAGGTGGCAAGCACCTCTACCCACTGAGCCCTATTCCTTGGTGCTTTCTTGTAGCACTGTAGCCTTTTGTTTAAGATAGAGTCGGGGATCAGGAGTTCACAGCCATTCAGGTTATGTAGGGAGTTGGAGGCTAGCCTGGCTACATGCAATCTTGTCTCAAAAACAAGGCCTAGCTTCCACCTCTTGTCTTGTGAGGACTCTTTAAAATGTTCTGACTCCATGTGCTTCTGGCCCTCACCCCACAAGAGTGGCCATGACAGGCAGGTATGCTGTGACAGAGATGGAAGCCAAGGCCTCTGGCGTGGTAACCAAGTGCTCACTCGGCCCACCAAGTGCAAGCACCCCCACTTCTCACACATCTCTGGTGGTGTCTTGTGGGAATCTCTGGGACAGATGGATGGTGGACAGGGTATGCCAGCCCCCTAAGCTGTGGGGAGGTTATGCAGGTCTAGGAAGCAGGAATGGACACATGGCAGAGCCTGTGTGCTGAGACGGGCCTCCACCCACGCCATGCTGCGTGGTGTGTCTAGGGCTGGATCTTGCAGCTGCCGAAGGCATGAGTGGGCCGGGACCTGCTGTGGGGTGGGCTGGGGACAGGGACATCAGGGAACATGGTGCTGGGATCTCCCACTCAAAGGCCAAGCAAGGCTTCCATCAAGGGTTGGGGATCCTGGCAGGGAGGCCTGGGGGTGCACTGGAATGGATTCAGCCTCAGCCTATGGCAAGAATCTTGTTGCTAGCAAGTCCCACCATTAGCAAACAGAGGGAACCAAACCAGAGGTGGCTGTGCTGGTCCCCTCTTTGCCAGCTCAGCCCTGTGGTGCAGTTTCAAACCACTAGGGGGTGTGTGCACATCGCCGTGATTGGCATCCAAATGAAATGTGGTGAACATATCTAACTGACAAACAAGGCTTTGAGGGGGTTCAAGGCTACAGCGCCACTTCCCGGGGCATCTAAGGAACAGGCCGCAGCAGTGTTTAAGATGAGGAACAGTAAGGTTTGTCGAATGGCTGTATGAGTGCCAGAAGGTTCAGGGGCTGCCCATGGCAGGGACCGGTTATGTCTGGGAAGGTCTAGGGCGAACATGAGAAACTCTAGACATGGCAGAGTGTCAGGGGCTGCAGGGAAAGGTGTGAGTGCTGCAGCCGGGATCGTTGGAATGGCACCAGTAGAGCAACAGTCTGTGGTGTCTCAGTCAAGCAGGTTATTCTTGGTGCCTGGGCAGCAGCATCAAGGGCAACTGTCGGTGTTCAATTCATGCCTAGAAGGTGCCTGGTTCATGTGCCCCATGTTCCTGGTGTCTGGAGCAGGAACACACCCACACTGGGTGCTTAGTCCTTCATAAACACATGTGTGACTGACAGGTGGGTCTGTGTTCCTGGAGCAAAAAAGAATGAGCCCAGAGTAGGTGCTCAGTCCACGATGAGCATATGAGCGGTCCTTGTTCCAGCAGCAAGCACACACACAGGCACTCAAGCCACGCTGATTCCAGACCTGGGTGGCGCACCCTCGTCCCTGGTCTCTTGAGCAGGAGTGGGTGCACAGTAGGTGCTCTGGCTGAGTTGAGCACACCCTGAGCAATGGTGTGCGTGCAGGGTTGGTGGCATGGCTGAGGTCTGACCGCTTCTTCGCAGCCCTACAGGCAGCAGCCGCTATGCATCCTCAGGGGAGCTGAGCCAGGGCAGTTCACAGCTCAGCGAGGACTTTGACCCAGATGAGCACAGCCTGCAGGGCTCCGAGCTGGATGATGAACGGGACCGCGACTCCTACCACTCCTGTCACAGCTCCGTGAGCTACCACAAGGACTCACACCGCTGGGACCAGGATGATGAGGATTTGGAGGACCTGGAGGATCTGGAAGACGAGGAGCTGCCCGAGGAGGAGGAGGAGGAGGAAGAAGAAGAGGAGGAGGAGGAGGACGGCGAAGAGCTGGAGGAGGAGGAGGAAGTGCCCGATGACCTGGCCAGCTATGCCCAGCAAGAGGATACCACCATGGCTGAGCCCAAAGAGTTCAAGCGGGTCAGCCTCCCACCGGCCACGCCTCAGAAAGATGACAGGGTTCCAGCTGTGCCCACAGAGGCCCCCGAAGTGGGCAAGGGTGTCTCCAAGGTGGCCACACCTGAAGAGATTGCAGCTGCAGAGTGTGCACAGGAAGCCGAGCCCCTCAAATCTGAGGAGAGGTATCTGGAGGGACTGAGGTTCAAGGCGCCCTCAGGGAGCTCTGTCTGCCTCAGACAACAGCACGTTGGATGGGCACAGTGGGAGCGGGAGCTGGAGGTCCCACAGAGCCGTTCTGAGCTTCTGCCTGCCTTCTCTGGCTTAGTTTCAGGTCTCGAGAGGATGAGGAGGGCCAGGAAGGGCAGGACGCCATGTCCAGGGCCAAAGCCAACTGGCTGAGAGCCTTCAACAAGGTGCGCATGCAGCTGCAGGAGGTGAGTGACAGCAGCAGTCCAGCGATGCCTGTCTGGTCCACCATGGAGGCCACGCCCATAAGACCTACCCATCATCCCACACACCAGCAAGACCACGCTCAACACACCACCCCTCCTCAACAATATCATGCCCCTCAACCCATACCCAATAATCCCATGCCCACCACCCACTCACACCCAGCAAAAACAAGACATTCACACCCAAAAAAGACCACTCCCTCCCACCCAGCCAGGCCACGCCCACCATCACACCCAGCGATATCAAGCCCACCACTGAAACACCTGCACCCAGCAAGGACCACACCCACCCAAAGCAAGACCACGACCACCCACTCCCCACCCCTAGCTCTGTGGCCCCCTTGCAGAGGGATGTGAGGGTCTCCCGGCCCTGTTCTGACCTTCTGGCCCAGCCCAGCCTTCCCCACGGAAGGGTGGACTTTCCAATTCTGTAGTGATCAGAATTAGAGGCCTGAGATGGGAGAAGCCACGTAAGGGGTGAATTTCACAGGTAAAGACAGAAGTCAGAGCCGGGCGGTGGTGGCGCACGCCTTTTTGGGAGGCAGAGGCAGGCGGATCTCTGTGAGTTGGAGGCCAGCCTGGTCTACAAAGCGAGTCCAGAACAGCCAGAGATACACAGAGAAACCCTGCCTCGAAAAACCAAAAAAAAAAAAAAAAAAAAAAGACAGAAGTCAGGGCAGCAGTGTGGGGTCAGAGGTCAGCGTTAGAATTGGCCTCTGGCAGAGGGGTCAGCACCTGGAGGCTTCTGCTCACTGAGTCTCCACTGCCTATGGGAAGAGAGACAGGATGAAGTTGGAGGTCACAGTGAGTCTTCAGAAGATTCTTAGTCCCGGCTATGCACAGAGCTGTGCTGATATCGGGGTGGCCATCCAAACTGGGCTGGACCATCAAGAAGCAGGACAATTATACCATCCAATGTCACAGTGCAGACATTCCAACCAGATTCCTTATCCATTTAAGAGTAGAATGTAAGGAGAGGTGGCTCAGCTATGAAGAGCTGGCAGCTCTTGTAGAGGATTTGTTTGATTCCCAGCACCCACACGGCGCTCACAACTGTCTGTAACTCTCTTCTGGCCTGTGTGGGCATCAGACACACATGCAGGCAAAACATCCATACACATAAAAATAATCTTAATAATTTTTTTTAAAGATTAGAGATGTTTAGATGAATGTGATGGCACAGGGCTGTCATCCCAGCACTTGAGAAGCCGAGGCAGGGTGATTGCAGTTCAAAGCCAGGTGGGACTATGTAGCAAGACAGAGTCCCGCAAGACTATCTGGGGAAATGATGTCAAGTGTTCAGGATGGACAGATGTTTGATTGACAAAGAAGGGCTCTGCCTCTTGCAGCCTGTGTTAGAGGCTAGCGTCCAGAAACCCAGGGGTACACAGAGGAGTGTAGGACCTAGCTTTCCTGATTCCTCACCCATGTAGGAGGCAGAAAGGGGTGTACAGTTTGCACTGGGAGTAGAGGGGTGACCCCTGTGTCTGTCTTCTGACTGTTTGTCCTGCAGGCACGAGGAGAAGGAGAGATGTCCAAGTCTCTATGGTTCAAAGGCGGGTGAGTAGAGCTCCCTGGCTAATGGTGGTTATTTTAAACCCAGAGCTTAAGGTTAGTGGTTCACAGCTGTCACTCAGATGCACGTGGAGTGGGGTGAGTGTCAAAAGGATTCCACATTAAGAGGAGAAAATTTGTTTGTCACTATTTATGAGGCAAAGCTCTGTGTAGCCCTGGCTGTCCTGGAACTCACTCTGTATACCAGGGTAGCCTCGAACTCAGAGATCTGCCTGCCTCTGCCTCCCAAATGCTGGGGTTAAAGATGTGCACCACTATGCCTGGCTCAGTCATTTGTTTTTGTTAGTTTTTTTTGTTGTTGTTGTAGTTTCTAAGGGTGCCAGTCTATGTCAACCTACCCATATGAGAATCAGAAATCCAAATAATGTCACGCCCCTAGGTTTGGGGGCTGGTGCTTGAGTCTGTCTTTCACCTGACAGTTGAACTCTCAGTCCACAGGGAGGTCAGGGGTCCTGCCTGCGCCTGGGGGTGGGGGTAAGGCTGGGAGCGCAGGCCTGGGCCCTCAGCATCCTTTTGTGTCTTGCAGCCCTGGTGGCGGTCTCATCATCATTGACAGCATGCCAGACATCCGGAAGCGGAAGCCCATTCCCCTCGTGAGCGACCTGGTGAGTGAGCAGCCCTGTGCTCCCACCCTGAGTGGGACTGCTGTACATCTGCCCGCGGAGGCTCTGAAGCTGGGGACTGCCCAGGCAGTCAGTCCTTGGGACTAATATACCCTGATTTCCTCCCCCATGCATTCTTGGACCTCAGGCTATGGTGAGTGTTAGTGGGTGGGGTGTCTCTCCCCAGACACCCTCCTTTGGGGGGATCTTGCAGCTGTCCCCTCTGTGTAGGTCCCAAGACTCCCGGGTGGGAAGAGCAGGTTGAGCTACCTTGATTTACAACCTGGCTGAGAGTTTTGTTCAGTGGGTGTCTCCCAAGTCCCGCCTTTGGGGTGTGGAAAGTTCACCTCCCAGGATTCCTGCTCTCCCAGCCCCTTCCTCCTTCTTCCCCCCACACTGCACTCACTGGTGACCTTCCCGCCACAGTCGCTGGTCCAGTCACGGAAGGCGGGCATCACCTCGGCCTTGGCCTCCAGCACGTTAAACAATGAGGAGCTGGTGAGTGGGGGGTTCTGGAAGTGGCCCCTCGGTGATACAGGAGCAGGGGGCGCTGGGGTGTCCGGGACGCCCATGTCTCACGCGGCCCTCGTTCCACCGCAGAAAAACCACGTTTACAAAAAGACCCTGCAAGCCTTAATCTACCCCATTTCCTGTACCACGCCACACAACTTCGAGGTGTGGACGGCCACCACACCCACCTACTGCTACGAGTGCGAGGGGCTGCTGTGGGGCATCGCGCGGCAGGGCATGCGCTGCACCGAATGCGGCGTTAAGTGCCACGAGAAATGCCAGGACCTGCTCAACGCCGACTGCCTGCAGCGTGAGGGGCGGGGCCAGGCGAAGAGGGGCGGGGCCTAGGCGGGTGGGCGGGGCCGGACCCACCCACGTGGCCTGCAGCCTAGGGGCCCCGGACATGAGGGGGAAGGGCCAGGCTGGAGTGGGCCAGGCCGGGAGGCCTGAACTGTGTGGTCAGCTTGGGTGGATGATCTGAGGGGGAGTGAATAGACTGTGTTAGGCGAATTGAGGGCGTGGCAAGGCTGGCTGCAGTAGCTTAGGGTTCTGCTGGTGGTAGTATGGGGATGCCACTGGTATAATGAGCCAGAGGGAAGGGAGTTGGCCTGGTTATTTGGGCGGGGTTTAGGCTTGGGGCGGGACTCCGCAGCGTTCTTGGGAAGCGGTTCTCACTGTCGAGGTCGCATATCAAACATCCTGCATATCAGATATTTACATTACAATTCATAACAGCAGCAAAATGACAGTTATGAAGTAGTAGCAATGAGTTAATTTTATGGTGGGGGGGCGTGATCACAACCTGAGGAACCGTATTAAGGGGTCACGGCGGCATTGGGAATGTTGAGAACTTTATGGGCTGGGAGAGGAGGAGGGGGCTTAGGTCTACAGGAGTGGAGAGGAGCTGAGGCGAGGCGGTAGAGGCAGCGGCTGCTTGTCTCCGCAGGGGCTTTCGGGTGAGAAAGACACGTCTCCCCTACAACTCTGCCTTAGAGAAATGAGGTCCCAGGGAGGGGAGGAGGGAACAGAAGGACAGAAAGGTGCTGACGGTCTAACGAGGAGGGGCCTTGGGAGGAAGGACCCGCACCTGACAGGAAGGCTGTGGGCAAACAGGCTCAGACTGGTGATGGATCTCTGACAGGAGAGGAAAGGAGGAAAGGAGGACTTGGAGGAGGCGGTGCCTCCTGCAGGGTGTGGCCTAGAGGGCATGGCTTGGAGGGGCACCTCAGTTGGCCTCAGACACTAGGATTGTAGGTGAGCAGAGACTCTGTGTAGGCGTGACTCACTGTGAGGCCGGGATATCAGAAAGTGTCTGAGAGGGAGAAGCCAGAGGCGGGCGGAGACTCGGGATGGCAGAGGCTCCAGGGACTAGGCTCTGGTAGAGGAGTAGATCTTTGTGGGCGTGGCCAAGCCGGAGCAGTCACAGAGGGCGTGGCTTAGCTGGAAGGCTAGCCCCGTGGGGTCTGCATGGGATAGAGGGGTTGGAGAAGGACACCAAGACCAAATGCGTCTGCAACGGCAGGGGCGGCGGAGAAGAGTTCCAAGCATGGCGCCGAAGACCGCACGCAGAACATCATCATGGTGCTGAAGGATCGCATGAAGATCCGCGAGCGCAACAAGCCTGAGATCTTCGAGCTGATCCAGGAGGTCTTCGCTGTCACCAAAAGCGCACATACTCAGCAGATGAAGGCCGTCAAGCAGAGCGTGCTGGACGGCACGTCCAAGTGGTCTGCCAAAATCAGCATCACGGGTGAACGCACAGGCAGCTCTGGCGGGAGGGGCAAGAGCGGAGGGGTGCATGGAACCGAAGAGAGGTCTCCAGCTTGAGAACACATGCGAGAGTGGTCTCACCTATGGTGCATAAAAGTGGGTGGATGGGTGGTGGGTGGATGGATGATTGGATGGAGTCTGCAGGCTTGGATGTGTGGGTGGATGGCTGGGTGGCTGGATGACAAGAAATGGGTGGGCAGGTGAGTGAGTGAGTGGGTAGGGGGCTGATGCCAATGGATGGGTGGGTAAATGACAAGTGGGTTGATGGATGAGTAGGGGGCTGCATGCTTGGATAGATGGATGGGTAGGTTACTGACTGATGTTGGTAGTAGGAGCTGCAGTAAAGAGGGAAGCTCACCAAGATGCTAAGCCTTCATTTTCCAAAGGAGCGGAGGGGTTCACCCTTCTTGGGAAAGCCTGGCCCTGGCTAGCTCACTCCAGTTATTTTTATTCAATCATTACACAAGGTTAATTGGAGCTGGGAAAGGTTCCAGCTATCAAAGTTATCTTGCCCTTGCTGTCCATGGGCGCAGACAACTCACCCAAATCTCAGTCCCTTTTGATTATGGCTAATCAAAAGTAAGAACTCCAGGTTTTCCAGGGGTGTCTAAGGTCGGTGCAGCTGCAAACTCTCAAGCTCTCACACAGCACCAAGTGCAGATTCTCCACAGAGACAACATTTCTTCAAGGTTCAGAGTCTCAGAATAATGTGTCAGCCTCTACTGCTAGACTCAAATGTAGCAAAGGCTCTGCTGAAACATTTCATTCAAAGCCAGACACCAAGGCTTGATTGAACATACTACTGCAGTAGGTGGATGGAAGATAGGAAAGAGGGATGGATGGACAGGTGGATAGACGGGTGAATAGATGGGTGAGTGGGTGGGTGGGGGATAGAAGGTTGGGTAGCAGGATGGAATGTGTGGGTGGATTGGTGGAAGACAGGAGAGAGGGATGGATGGATGGATAAATGGATGGGTAACTGGACACATCAGCTTGAGAGCCCTGTGGCAACTCTCTGACAAGATTAGTTGGGCTGTGTCCATGTCTGCCCATGTCACAGGTCTGCTGGGGCATGTGCTAGTGACTGGCAAGTTCCCCCTCTTTAAAGCACATTTGTGTGGTGTGTATCTTTCAGTGGTCTGTGCCCAGGGCTTGCAGGCCAAGGACAAGACAGGGTCCAGTGACCCTTATGTCACCGTCCAGGTTGGGAAGACCAAGAAAAGGACAAAAACCATCTATGGGAACCTCAACCCGGTTTGGGAAGAGAATTTCCACTTGTGAGTGATTGGCTGGGTCTCCAGCCCCAAACTAGGCTTGCTTCTGGGTCAAGTTATAGGGGCAGCTGAAACCAGACATGGGACAGCTGCCTGACGCCTTCAATGTGACTCCCCCACAGTGAGTGTCACAACTCCTCTGACCGGATCAAGGTGCGTGTCTGGGATGAAGATGATGACATCAAGTCCCGAGTGAAGCAGAGGTTTAAGAGGGAGTCTGATGACTTCCTAGGGCAGACCATCATTGAGGTTCGGACGCTCAGCGGCGAGATGGACGTGTGGTACAATCTGGGTGAGTGGGCAGGGAGGGTTGAAGTTGGAGAGAGAGGTGACCCTGGGAATGCATCTCAAGAGAGACCCTGGGGGTCAGGGAGGCTGCAGAGTGTCATGTATTAAAACAGACCTGGCTGCCCTGGGACCTTCTAATGTTGTCCCCCACAACCCGCAGACAAGAGAACAGACAAGTCTGCCGTGTCGGGTGCCATTCGGCTTCACATCAGTGTGGAGATCAAAGGGGAGGAGAAGGTGGCACCTTACCATGTCCAGTACACCTGTCTGCATGAGGTGAGCCCCTCAGTGCGAAGAAGCACACAGTTGGCTCCTTTGTCACCACGCCTACCACCATCCCCAACCCTCAGACACACAATGCAACTATGTACCTCATAGCCTCCTCAGGAGGCTCCCTCCACCTGAGAAACTACTGTGTTCCAGGGACCCCTCTTGTTGGCCTCCAGGCCAGTTCTCATGGCTCCACTCTAGCTAGACCCCAGCACTGAGCTCTCCTGCTCCGGCCCGGCCTTCTGGGGAGAATTCTGTCTCCAGGTGGAGCTTCTCAAATGAGTGTGGCTCAGTGTATGGGTTACTAAATGGAGAAACAAAGAAAAGGATCAACAGATCAATGGACTCTTGGAGTGACTGGGGTGTGGCCGAGGGAGCAGGTGGATAACAGAGGGTGAATGGAGAGTTGAGTGATCTCACAAATTAGCTGAGTGCTTGGGTGGACTTGGGGGGGAGGGAAGCTGGGTACATGGGAAAGTGGATGATGGATGTATGGACAGATGGAAATACAGGGAACAGATGAGATTTGTGGGATGGTCAGATAGATGGAGGGGTAATGGGTGGGTGGCTAAGGAAGGTGGCTGAGTGCACATGTGAAGCCTGGGTGCTGTGGAGGTTGATGGGTGGGAGCAGACGGGCGAGTGACTAGAAGGATGACTGATGAGAGCTTGTCCTCCTGGCCGGCTCCTCATCCCCGATGCCGTGTCTCCCTGGTGATGTGAGCTTGTCCTCCTGGCCCGCTCCTCATCCCCGATGCCCTGTCTCCCTGGTGATGAGAGCTTGTCCTCCTGGCTCGCTCCTCATCCCCGATGCCCTGTCTCCCTGGTGATGAGAGCTTGTCCTCCTGGCCCGCTCCTCATCCCCGATGCCGTGTCTCCCTGGTGATGAGAGCTTGTCC